>VYZV01016357.1:124006-173061 GCA_013401275.1 Pandion haliaetus
CAGTTCCTCTTCATTTTCTGTGGTCTGCAGGTCCCCGTTTCACAGAATCACAGGTTGGAAGGGACCTCTGGGCAAGCCTACACTCCATCTACTTTTCTCCTCTCTTTCCAGCCTCTGTCCTTACATGCCTAATAGTCTTCTACTTTTCATCTCTGAATTCCCCGTGCTCTTGCTCCCACCAGCCTTCCCCCACCTTTATATTCATTCCTCTCTGTCTCTACTCTTTCCCTCCTCCACCCCCCAGCTTTCTTATTCTGAGATGTCTCCTTCCCGAGCATCCTTGTTCCAGCACTGTCACTGAAGGTAATGAAATATGTCAGAGCCAGTGAACTCCCAAATTTAGACAGTGTTCTCAGTTTCACTGTTAATCTCATTGGTTTGGGGGAAAAAGTCAGAAACCCTGAAAGAGAAGTGGGGAACTACATGGAGGCCTTGGTGTCAGCATACCATACCTGTTTTTACTTAACACTTCTGCAGCTGCCTGCAGGGCAAAAAGCTGTTCTTCATGGTCATCATCTTCCATCACAACAGCTCTCCTCCCTGAACTCAACTCTTGTGGCCCACAGTAGAGCATCGAATTGTAGCATAGTGAATAACTTGCCTTCCAGGCACACAGGAAAAAAAAGTGTTGCCAGAGAACACCATAACCATTCAATCGTTCTGACTTACCTGCCTAAGGTTTGCTTTAGCTTTGGATCAAATTAAGAACATTGCGTGTCTAATCCTTTGCTTAATTTTAATTCCAGTGCAATTCTGTCATTTTGACCAAATATCACATCTTCCACTTCTTCTTAAACATGGTTGCCAGTGTGGTCAGAAAAAGTTATAAAAAGTAGATAAAATGAGCAAATATAGATAGCAGGAAGGGAGACAGCAGTGTTATTAGTAGAGGAGTAGGAAATACATAAGATACCGAGTGAAACAAGAATTAAAGAAAGCTTTCATATTTTTAATTATGTCTGTGACCCAGATTATTTGCTAGTGTGCACTGCAGAAGACAGCTGGCTGGATTCAGCCCTCCTATCTTAAGTACTAAGTAATTATATTACTGGAGGGAAGAGAGAGCAGATTTCTAAGTGAGAACTTTTAACCCTGGAACACCACGCTGCCACTATACTGACGATAAGTATCAGTTCCTTCAAGAAATAAAGATCAGGATTTAGTTCATAAACATATCAGGGTTAAAACTGTAAAATACAGCTGAATAATATGGTATACACTGGTGTGCCGTCACCATGAAGTGTAGTAAGTAAGAAGATGGCTGCATTCTTTACAACTATGTGGAAAAATCCCGAGTTAGAGGTTTGCAATATCTGAATCTGAATTGGCAGAGACATGTCAGTGCTCATCCTGCTGGAAAGATGAAGCAATCATGGGGAGAAACCACCTTAGTTACAGTGCGTGTGTGCTGATACAAAAAAACCACCACACTGAGACTCTGAAATTTATGATCCAGATCCAGAAAGATTGGGCGGTTTCTCACCCGTCACTGGAAAATGCAGGTACTACTCTAATTCTTTCCTCTAATCCTTTCCAATCCACTGACCTCATCTCCCTTTTCTAGCCTGAGTGGCCATCCCAGTGCCATCAGAATTCACAGAATCACAGAAACTCAGACTGGTTGGGGTTGGAAGGAACCTCTGGGGTCCCTCTGCTCCAGCCCCCCTGCTCAAGTGGGGTTGTCCAGAGCCACGTCCAGACAGCTTCTGAATATCTCCAGGGAGGGAGACTCCACAACTTCTCTGAGCAACCTGTGCCAGCGCTCTGTCACCCTCATAGTAAAAAAGTGTATTTTGTATTCAGATGGAATTTCTGATTTTGTGCCCGTTGCCTCTGGTCCTGGCACTGGGCACCACTGGGAAGAGCCTGGCTCCCTCTTCTTCATGCCCTCCCTGCGGGTGTTTGTAGGCGTGGGTTCAATCCCCCTGAGCCTGCTCTGCTCCAGGCTGAGCCGTCCCAGTCCCCTCAGCCTTTCCCCATAGCAGAGATGCTCCCGTCCTTGAGCGTCGTGGTGGCCCCTCGCTGGACCCTCTCCAGTCTGTCCAGGTCCCTCTTGTACTGGGGAGAACTGGACCCAGCACTCTTGGGGTGGCCTCACCAGCACTGAGCAGAGGGGGAGGATCCCTTCCCTTGATCTAGATCTCATCATGGTGTTTTAAGATTAGAACTTACACCCTCTGCTCTGATAAGGTTTATACAGTTGGCTTTCATCTTTATCCATTACACTTTTATCTGTTGTTGCCACATAAGTGGAATGAGTAAGGCCAGGGACTGGGTTGGGCTACACCCTACAAAAGCTCTCCGGTCCTGAAGAGTCACTTTGTCACCTTTTGTGTGACGAAGGGAGCTCTATGGTACAGGTTTTTCCCGTTAGGTGCATCCCCGTGTTAATGTTTTTAACATCGTTATCAGAGAACGTAGGCAGGTGCTGAGCAAGAGGTGGGTGCTTAGGAGCAGCTCCTGGTCCTGCTGCCATCACCGTTGTCATCCACAGTGGAGCTGACAGGGAGGAGCGTGCTGGTGACAGAAGGTCTTTGTTTGAATTACAATTAAAGGAGGTGCTGACTCTGCTGAATGGCGCCATTTTGAATTACACTCTTTCTCACCTCCATAAAGCGGTGGTTTCCGCCCTGGACAGCGGGGGATTACCTCAGAGGCGCCCTTTGTGCAAACGCAGGTGTGCTGAGGAACATCTGCCCTCCATTGAGGGAGAACAAAGGACAACTGAAAGGCAAACAAAACGAAAATAACGAGCCCCAGCGCCACGGGCACAGGGGAGGGAGTATCCACGCAGGTCAGGGTTAGAGGAGATTCAGCGGGCTGGTGCTGGCGGAGGGGTTTGCTGTGCTCCGGCGTCTCTGGAGAGACCCTCTAGGAGAGAGGGGGAGAGAGACCGACCGCCTCCAGAGCCTTCTGCAGCCGTGGTGCCAGCAAGCTGCCGCCTGATTGGTGGGTGCGGGGTAGTTAGCGTTTTCCTGATGGGCTGGATCCTGACAGAGGCGGGCTAGCGGAGTGGGGCCTCGCATGGCTGGAGCTGAGGGGAGCTGGGCCTGGTGTTTGTGGTGTTATGGGGGAGCTGGGCCTGGTGTGGGGTGTTATGGGGGAGCTGGGCCTGGTGTGTGGGGTGTTATGGGGGAGCTCGGCATCTCCCCTTCCTCCCCCCCTCGCTATGTACATACAAGGAGGTTATTGAGAAGACAGAGCTCAGCTCGTCACAATACGGTGACGGGAGCGGGGCGATGAGGGACAATGGGCATAAGTTGAATGGTATAAGGAAAAACGGCACATGAGGAGAAGCTTTTTCCCCGCAAGGACAGTCTGCAATGGAGCGGGGGCCTGGAGGGGTTGTGCCTCCCTCCATCCTTGGAGGTTTTCAAGACCTGACTGACCAGAGCCCCGAGCAATCTGGTAGAGGCCAAGCTGCCCCTGCTCTGAGCAGGAGGTGGGACTTGAGACGTCCCAAGGTATTTTCCCACCAGAATTCTTCTATGGTTATGGCAGGACTCAATACAAATTTAGATTTATTAAAGGAACCCCCAAAAGTTATAACATAAAGTGTGAAGCTGACATGGAATTTAAAAAGAGGTCTCTCGTGAATGATTGTTTCCTCCTCTTCCCACACATGCCTCAGCCACCATTGGCGTGGGCACCTCAGGCGCTGCATGACCGAGAACTGAGGTGACACAATGAGCAGAAGCAGAATTGTTTTACCTGAGCCGAGAAAAATGCAGCAATTAAATGGCGTACAGAATAGGTGAACTGAATACACTAAACCTTAAATATTTGAAGTGATTTGCGTAATGGAAGTATGGGATTCACACAACTCCCTGAGCACACTAGTGATCTTCGTAGTCTAGTACTTTCTTGACATTCACTGTTGCCTGTGGTTCATCTTCAAACCAAAGAAAAAATTTGTAAAAGCTTTCTTGAACTTTTTTATGGATTTTTGTTACTCGTATGAATGCCAGTTCTCTCTTTTTATCTCTCTCTTTTAAAAAAGCTTTTGACCTCAATGTTAGGAGGTTAATTGTGCATTGCAGAGGATAATTCCTCCTACTGATTTTTAATTTTGCTGTGTTTCAGTTTGGCTGAATGTTGTTGGTTTTTTTTAACCCATGGTAGAAGTGGCTAAATAGGAACTATTTAATAAATTGGAAAAAAGGAATCTAACGTGTCCGTTCATTATCTGTATGCTGTTCTTGTCAGTCTTCCTCATTTGTGTCTTTACAAACTGAAAGTCAGTCTGTCTTCTGTTTTCCTCATGTGGCAGATTCTGCCGGTTCCTGCAGTTTTATTCTCTCTCCTAGTTCTAACTGTATTATTATTATTGATGTTGTTGTTATTTAAGATAGTGATGATCTCTAGTTAACAGTCCCACTCATTTCTATATGTGCAACACAAGATTTCCCGTTCCTTCCTATTTTGAAATTCCATGGTGAACTTGATCTGTTGTAATTTATTCTGTTAAGTTTATTTGGGTTTGGATTTCGTTTTCTGAAAACAGCCGCTGTGGTTTGGGTAAATGCTGCAGTTTAACCAGATGCCTTCCTACTTCCTTGTCTTCGTCATTCGTGCCTTTTAGGCTGCATTATGATTGCCTTAACAGTCTTTTCTGAAACAAAGGATTTTATTTTCTTCCCTTTAGTGTTTTAATCGTTGTTACTCTCCTAATTAAAAAAGTCCTTCCTAATGGGTAGCGTCTCTCTTGAAGGTTTTTAGTAAGTTGCTACTTGCTTCTCCAGGAGATGGAAATGAATTACATGATGGTACTTTTACTTTGAAGTTATTTGTATAATTACTTCTTGAACCAACTCCAGATTTGGAATCCTTTCCCTTTGCATTCTCTAGAGATCATTTTTCATGAAACAACACAACTTAAGATGTTCTGCAACCATTAACTTTTTGCTTTAGAGGCAAGGTAGGAAATCTGTCTGCTTGCAGTAGTGTATTTAAATATAGACAGTGTCCCATGCGAACTGAATGTCTTTCAGAAGTCGTTTTGTACTTTTGACATAGTTAGAATGCAACTGTCGGTTGCTGTAAAACAAGCGGTTTGTACTGTGTGCTGATAATTTCTAAGAATATTTTGAATTTCTCTTTGGTCATGTTCTTCTGTCCTCTTCCCCAGGCCTTGAAACAGCAGCAGCAAAAGCAACAGCAGCAGCAATGCAGAGCAGGCATGCCAGTGTCGGCTAATCAGCACGTCCTTCTGAAGGCTGTCAAGGCAGCCAGTGACTCCACACCTGCAAAATCCGGTACGTGGCAGGGACACTCCTATGTGGTTTTTTACTGTCGTGTCTCTCTAACTTGCCTTTTCTACTTCTTGGGGAGTGACAGAAGAAAGTGCTCTTTTCATATGGCACTCTTTTTGTTTCTGAAATAATGTAGCTTCTATTTTCCTGGCTTTGGTTTTGGGGTTTTTTTGGTTTTTTGTTTTTTTTTTTTTTTTTTTAGGAATGCATTCAGTTAAGAATAGATCTTGAATAGATCTTACTGTGCCATTGTCTGGGTAAAAAGCTTCTTTTTGTGATAAATGTCTTCCCCAATAGTTGCCTCTACACTGGGGGCAGGTACCTCTCATGGCTAAGCAAATTGGGTGGTGGTTCTGTTAGTATTTATTTTTTTCCAAAGCAGCTTCTCGTTCTGTAGCGTGGCTTTCATGTCTTGTTCCAAAGATACATGTTCTGATCTGAAAGATCCCCAAGAGGTTTCCAGCATTTATGTTGCATTAGAAATTAGTGAGATCACTGCTCTTCTCTTGTTCATTCAACAGCGCATTAGCTCCCTTACCATCAGCAGCATGTCACTAGTTACCATAAATTCTTGGCAGTTACTTCAAGCTAGTTTTCTCTAAATTCTTTTCAGTGTAACTGATTTCCATTATAAGCTCCTGGTTCTGTATGTGTGACTCAAGTAGTTTTCTTTTAGATGCGAGAAATGCCTCTGTGTTTGTGTAGACTGATTTTCATGTTGTACAAGTAAATGACTTTGCAAGTTTATTTTATCAATCCACAATTTGTCAAGTCATCTATAAACATTACTGGTAGTGGCTCTGTACCAGCTCCCCAGTCACTGAACACCGATCTATCTGCTTTTGTTCATACTTACGGCAGAAATCAGAACGGTGGGCCTATCAAAGCAAAGACATTTGGCCTGGTGACCTGTGTCCAACTCTGCTGATACCACAAGCATCGAGAAGTGTGTAAAAGCAGGGTAGGCATGTAGCAGTGCTCGGGGACCTTCAAAGCAGGAGGAGATGTCTTTGTATTTCTTGGGACTAGGTGGGATTTTCTTCAGTGGATTTGCCGAACCTGGGGGGTGGGAAAATTGACTTTGTCAATGATTTGTGGCAAGCACCACACTGTAAAAACTACTCATTTTTATTTGTTTTGAGCCAGGCTCCTTATACCTTAATTTGATTTCTTCTAATTATCAAGCAGGCAATGAATAACTATCGTTTATTCAAGAATTTTGCCACTTGTGACTCCTGTAGACATCTCTCTCTCGATCTGAAGAGTCCTACCAGATTTTTTCATTCCTCATATGGGAAGCTATACACTTTTTGCAATAGAGAATGAAAACTGTACATAGTTTAGGGTGCAAGATGCATTCTGAATTTGTATAGCATCATTTTGGTATTCTATGTTTTGTTCATCTTTTCTTAATAATTCCTAGCATTCAGTTTGCTTTTTTTGACTCTGCCAAAAGCAGGCATTCTCCTAGAACTGTTGAGATTCTGAGACTCTTTCCTGAGTTGTCATTTTCCATTTCAGGGCGCAACAGTATGCATGTAAAGTTAGGGGAGTTCTTTTTGTACGTCACTTCGTGTTTCTGTGCAGTGAATCGTATGTGTTCTTTTATCACTCAGCCATTCATTGTCATGAAGTCCTTCTGCAGCTGTAATGGGGGGGGAGGCAGACCTGAGAAACAGAATTTAGGTGCACAGGATTAGTACATGTGGTATGGAGTAGGCAGAGGCAGGAGCGGGATCAGCAGCACTGTGTACAAGAAGAAAAGAGGGCTGGCTTTTTGAAGCTGAGATCTCTTCCAAAAAGCAATGATCTCCTCCTCTGCTTCATGGTCCTGCTGATTCTGATCCTGCTTCACCGTCTTCTGCAGCACGTACACAGTCCCTGTCTAAGCTGTGTGTACTTCTGAAGTCCCTGCCCTTATACCCCATCTGTTACACTAATTATCATGGGTAAAATGCTGTGCTATTCTGTCAAACTCAGGCACTTCTATGAGGTGGAAATTCCCTCCCCCTCAATAATTACCCTCTTTTTCCATCCTTCACGCTTGATTTACGTGACATTACTTGACATCTCAGAAGGATGATGATCATGAAAACGTAACTGTTGAGGAAGATGCAGCAAGAACGCTTACTCTGAAAGACTTTATTCAGGTGTTCTCTCACAGATGGAGTAGCTGAGACAGGCAGTCATGAAGCTTGCCCAAAAAAAGGGAGAGAAAGCAGTTGGATCACAACAAAATTAGATCTCTAATCCCAAATCCTAAGCTGTTTTCAGTCATCTTAAAAATGACTTTTTGATAAAGCCTGATAACATGGGTAATACCAAACCATGACCTTACAGAACCGTTACCTTCATTATCCTTACAGCGTCTGTTAACCTGATTCCAGTCCCAAAAGTCCTTCCCCTTCCAGTCAGTCCTTCAGCCAACAAGCCTGTGCTTAGAACAAGAAACAACTGCATGTGCAGAGAGAGAAGCTGCATCTCTGCTACCGAGTTAATTGTTGCCAAAGTACTGGGCACAAGAACTGGAACTCAGTCAATCCATTCTGCTAAATTCCCTGACGTAGCTTGGCTCAGGACAAGCTAGCAGTCTCCTAGGCAGTCCTTGGCATGGCTTGGTGTTGAGTACAGGCCAAAGATTATTCCCCACAGGCAATTTGAACGTGGCCAACCCTGCCTGGGGGAGACAGAAAGTGTAAGGATCTGAACATGGCCGGTTTGTGCCAGTTGTTCTTGGGGCCAGGGGAATGCCCAATGTCACCGTTCCGTTTACTGGTGTAGAAGTAGCTGGAGAGGATTATACAACGGCAGTAGGACAACATTAGCGTGAAAAACAGTTTGCCCTTGCATGTTTTTGGTGTAATTACTTGAATGTTTAGCTGAAATTCACTGGTCAGGTTAAGAAATTTCATAGAGCCATCAGAAACTAGGCCTAGGAGTACCCTTGAGACCTCATCTAGTCCACATCCTTTCCTCAGGGCAGGATCTATGATGTATTCCTGATGGATGTTTTCTTCAGTCTGTTCTGAGAGATGCCATCGATGCAAAGACCAAAAACTCCCAGCAAGTCTTGCCCTTCCTGCTTTAACTTTAGCCTTAAAATGTTTTTCTCAGCCTCTAATCAGAATCTTTTCTTGCTTCCTTGGGTTTAAACACAAGATTTCCTGTCCCATCCACCATGGCCACAGAGTGCAGATTGTTTGATTTCTTCTCCCTATGCCTTTTACATAATTGGAGATGTTTCCTCATCTCATGCTGATGTTCTTTAGTATAAAAGTCTTTCTGTGTTTTAGTGTGTTTGTTTATTCTCCCTTTCCAAATAGCTCTAAACAAATCCAAACCAAAACTAGACCAATCTGTCCTGGCTTGCTGCTTATATACTGCTGGAATGTTTCTTGTAACATCTGTTCAGGCGTATGCAAGGTTGCGGCTATGCACCATATATCCAATTAAGAGGAAGAGGCATATTTATCAGCTGTACTGCATGCATCATTTAATAGCAGAGTAAGTATTTAACAGTTGATGAGGTTGCCTGTTGTTCCCAGGCAGCTTTGTGGTTCAGACCCTTCCAAAAAGGTTAAGGGGAAAAAGGTTAATATCATTTTGCTTGTTTGAAATTCAGTCCTAAGCTGTGCTTGTGCCCTTTACGCCTAGGCTGGTGTGGTCTGAGAAGAAAGCCAAAATTAATCCAGTAGAAAATTACACATTTCCCATAACGGTATTAAGAACATGCAGTGCCGGGTGTATGAAGCCTTTAGCGTAAAATGATAGTTTAAAAGCCTTTTGCAATTTCTCTGCTAACTAGGATTAAACCTTGAATGGTTCATTAGCACAACAGGCAGATAATTGTTCCTGAAGGACCCCATCTCCTGAGCTCCCTGCCCCAGGATGAATTGCACCTTCACTTAGGGAAGTAGGAACAGGGGAGACCTAAGAGGGACTGAAACAGGTAGGCTACTTTGTAAGATTGTTAGCTAACATAGGGTAATTATTAAAACAGACTAATGGAGTACGTAATCCAAACTCATGTTTGTTAGAGTACTTAAAGTATTGTTCGGTGTCTTTATTTTTTGTGATTCTAATGAGAATGTCAGGCCTCTGGGGCAGGAGGTCACGGCATATCGGTTTCTCTCCTTATTTTGGTTTCACATTTCCCAAACTATTGCCACATTCACTTTAATCATGGGTGAACTATTTTCTTCCAGCATCTCTATTTAATTTTTGTTACTGGTTTTTTTTCCTCTCTTGACTTTCCCATGTTTTGCTGCTACATTACGGTTGCAAGCTATCATACGTTCTGTGTGTCAACTTATCCAGCCTTTCTAGTACTGCTCTGAAAATATGTTAGAATCACAGGGCTGTTCATGTTGGCAGGGACCTTGGGAGGTCTCTGGTCCCACCTCCTGCTCAGAGGAGGAGCAGCTTGGCCTCCACCAGATTGCTCAGGGCTCTGGTCAGTCGGGTCTTGAAAACCTCCAAGGGTGGAGGAGGCACAACCCCTCCGGGCCCCCGCTCCATTGCAGGCTGTCCTTGCGGGGAAAAATGTTTTTCCTTATATCCTGGCTGACTCTTGCCTGTTTTGTCTCGTCCTCCTGCCATGCACCACTGTGACAAGCCTGGCTCCATCTTCCTGATGGCTTCCCGGTAGGAACAGGCTGGTGACTACCAGGTCTTCCTCAACCTTTTTTCTTCTCCAGCCCGAACAAGCCCCGGGTCCCTCGGCCTCTCCTCCCAGAGCAAGCGCTGCAGCCCCCTGAGCAGCTTGGTGATCCTCAGCTGAGCTCGCTCCTGGTTTTTGGTGTCTTCCTTGTTTGAGAGGCCCTGGGCCAGGACAGAGAATCACGGTGTGCTCTAACGAGCGCTGAGCAGAGAGGGATCATCACTGCCCTTCATCGGCTGGCTGCGGTCCTGTGGTCCTACAGCTCAGGATGCTGTTGGCCTGTGGTGCCGGGCCACGAGTTCAGCTTGTGTCTGCCCGGACCCCCGCGTCCCCTCCAGCAGAGCTGCCGCCGGCCCGTATCGCTGCCGGGGGCTCTTCCTTCCCGGGGCAGGACTTTGCCTTTGTCCTTCTGAGGTGCCCGCTGGCCCCTTCCTCCGGCCTGGCTCGGTCCCGCTGGTGGCAGCTCTGCCCGCGAGCAGAGTGTGACTGGTCCCTGCAGATTTGTCATTACCTGCAAACTTGAGCAAGTGCTCCATTGCCTCCCCCAAAATAACAACATAAACCAGGACCGGTGCCCTGAGGTGCTCACTTGTTGCCAGCCTCTGGGCAGAATATGGAGCATGACTCTCCAAGTCTGGCCACCTCACCCGCTGCGCACCCATCTGCTTGTCCACCCATCCACACCCTAAAGGCCCAGCTCGCATACAGTATTGTGGGACACGATGTCAAATGCCTTGCTAAAGTCAAGGTACATGGCATCCACCTCTCTTCCCTCGTCCACAAATCCAGTAATTTGATCACAGAAGGCCGTCAGGCTGGTGATTTACCATGATTTACCCATGGTAAGTCCATGCTGACTGCTTCCAGTCATTATCTCCTTTGTGTGCCCAGAAATGTGCTCCAGGAGGGGTCACTCCGTGATTTTGCCAGGGAGAAAAGTGAGGCTAACCAGTCTGTCTGTTCTCAGCTTGTCTGTTTGGCCCTTTTTGAAGGTGGGTGCAACGTTTGCCTTTCTTGGTTGTGGGGAATCTCCCGCCATCTTCATTTCTTTTCAAAGGTGGTAAAGATTGGCCTTGCAAGGACACTGGTGGGCTCCCCCAGGACCCTCAGATTCAACTCGTGTTGTCCTATGGGCTTGTATGGGTAGAGACAACCTTGACTCATCTTCCATGCCTGTCTTTCCTGATGAGTTGGTACCTATCCATGCCAGCATCCAGCCATGTGAGCCTTCCTACCTTAAAGATTGTGAGGGACAGAAAGAAGCTGACGATCAAACTCATTTCACATGTGGTCTCAGGAAAGCTCTATTCCTCGGCTTTTGCCGTCACCTTATTCAACTGATTTAGGGTAGGAGCAGTGTGTGTTTACGCAGCCCCCCGTTAGCCTGAACACTGATTACTGTAAAAGCCTTTGAGTGTTGCTGCAACATGAGTAGTGTTTGTACGTTTTTCATCTGCATCCATGGAGTTGTTTTTTCCCCTCCTCTCCACGTGATAGTATATAGAAATAGCTCACAGCCAGGACAGTGGGATATACTGAGATGGAGAAGCAAATTAAACATGTAAGTGGAGAGAGAACAATATTCTGGTAGAAAGCAACACACTGATGCCACAATTTCAGGGATGTATTTAGTCAGAACTGGAACAGCTAGGGTAAGGAAGAGAAGGAAGGGGAAAGGAACCAGGCAGAGAGGACAGTAAGGGAGGCAGATGGGGAAGAAAGCTGACACAGACTGGGTGAAGGAACTGATTAGTGCAAATCCTTAATCAGAGCCAGCATTCGTGTAGTTTGTGACTTAATGACATGTATTGTGGAGTTTTTCTTTCAAGGTGTGGGATTTCAGCACCTTTCCATACCTGAGTACCTGCTATTACACATAAACCTAAAGAGAGTGGAGGGAGGATCAGCTCATGTTCTTAATTCATCTCACTTAAGAAGGGGAGGGAAAGGAAGGCAGGGGCAATCTAGGGAAGAAGCTCTTCCCACTGGCAGAAAAAGTACTGCTATGCAAAAGAGAATGTGGGTGGCAGTGATTTGTAAGGAGAAATCATAGTGGTGAAATCTGTCCAGTTTGGCTAAGTGGTGGCCTTTGGAGGAGGACAGGAAAATATCTCTGGAGTATTTGGAAGAGGAGGAGGGAATACTGAGAGTGGTCTAAAAGAACAAAAGCTACATTAGTAGGTTAAAATTTAGAAAGTGCATGTAAAGTACAAAGAGATTTTTCCTGACAGTGAACTCTAACAGAAACTAAAGCTGCCTCTGAAAGGAAGTTTTAACAAGATGATTACTGGATTGGATATAGATGGGAAATCAGATGGGACTAACTGGGAAATAGACTCCAACCATAAATGAAATGGCTGTCCATCCCTTTATTTTGTGATAGTCCGATAGCTACAAAGGGGTCTTCTACTTTCAGCCTGTTGGCAAGTAAGTGCTACAAGAACCAAGGAATATAAGTATCCTAGAAGCGCTTGTCCCAGAGCTGCTGGGATTAGGGTCTGCACGTTAAAGAACCTTTATTTCAGTCCAAACAGATGTCTCATGTAATATTTCTTTGTCCATCCCTGTGCTTAAATGTTTCCATTTCCTGTGCAGCTTGGGAAGGAAAGCAGTCAGATGGGCAGTCAAGCAGCCCTCAGAACTCCACCTCCAGTTCCTCTCCCTCTGTTAAGCTTGATAACTCCTTGCCAGGGTTGGGGAAGAAACCATTCCAGAGATCTGACAGGCTCCATGCAAGTAAGATATTTATTTTTCTGCTTACAGAGATTTGGTTGCTCTGATGACAGAACAAAAGCCTAAATAGCAAAATTGAGTGAAATGTGTAATTAATTCCTTTGCTAAAGTGACTTCTGGATAACTCTGGAAGGTACTGGAAGTGTGCTGTGTGAACTAGGATAAATAATTCAAACCTTACATATGCAAATAAGCCTTTTGTCGTTTCTTATCATCGGGGGTTTCTACCTGTGGATTTGCAGCTTGCTGTTTGAGAAGCAAAAAAGGCCTTGCATTATTTAGCAGGCTTTTTAATGTACTTAAGACTCTTTGATAACATTAAAAAGGAAAAAGAAATTCCTTCCCAGATCTTTATACTTGAGACCCCACTGTTATTTGGCTTCCTTCCCATTCAGTGAAGTTGGGTCTTTCTCAGCCCTCCTGACCTTTTGTGGTTTCTTTTACATATACCAATGATGGAATTGACCTTGGTGAACCTAAGGATATGCTGAGGTCTCTATCTACGCTAATCATCCTAGATTTCCTTTATCACTGGTGAAAATAGGCGGTTTTCAGGGCATGTTTTATTTGTCCGCTGTAATTAGGAAATTCTGCAGCTTAAGTAGATTATAAACCTGCAGAGCCATTTTCTGAATGACTTCTAATGGAGCAAACTTCCCCTAATGAAAGGAGCCTCCATGGCATTTATTTTGTTAGGTACCGTTACCTTAAAAATAATTGCTGTCATCCCTTAAGTCAGGGGGAGCAGGGTCTGTCTTAATATTACCCATTTTGCTAATAATGCACTTTTAATCTGAGCTTCAAAACACATGGTATTTTGCCAGTAATAGACGGTGGATGCCTCCAAAGAAAATAGAGTACACAGTACAAATACTTTCTTCATTATTCTTCTCTGAATTTGCAGCAAATCCATGAAGCTGGCTGTAGCATGAGGGTTAATGCTGGACTTGCTGGCTTTCAAACACAGAAAAGGAAAGAGAATAGTTACTCATTTTTATGGCTTTGTCTAGTGTTGTGGTTTCTACACAAGCACAATGAGCTGATGAATTTTTCTGAAATGCTTTTGCTGAGAACAAAGTAGGAAAGTACAAGAAGAAATACCAAGGAACAAACTGACCTTAACTAGGGGCTTAAAATAGAAAATTGACGGGGCTAAAAGCAGTTCTAGAAGCCCCTCTGAAAAAGACTCCTTGCCAGTCCCCAGATAGCCAGGATTCCTACAAAAGATAGGTGACCTGACAGGCTACAGTATAGTAGGTATGGAAATATTTCTGTGCTGGAAAGGACCTCCCACACTTTGTTTTTAACTGTACGTGCAAAGGTAAAATGTATATTTCAAGTCAAGGTTCGAAATGGATTGCTAAGGTGGCATTTTGAAAATCTCAGGTACAGTGAACTCCAAAGGAGCCTTTAATTCTCTTTTAGGTAAGGTGTTACTTACGTCTTTGTGGTTCATTGCAGGGCAGCTGAAGAGAACAAAGTGTGCTGAAATTGATGTGGAAACTCCTGACTCCATCCTCGTGAACACAAACCTGCGGGCGCTGATCAACAAGCATACGTTCTCTGTTCTGCCTACAGAATGCCAGCAGCGCCTGCTGCTGCTGCTGCCGGAGGTGGACAGGCAGGTATGTCATGGTTTCTGTTGTGGAGAGAAGCTAGGCTCTTAGGTGTCAGTAGGGAGCAGCTCCAGAAGTTGTGCAGACTAGACGTCCAAATACTGTGTTAATGTCCAGCATGGTAGACTTTTTCTTCTGTGCACAGTGTAAAAAAATTGGAAAATTCTTTAGTTATTTGTTTGGGTATTTGTTGCTACCAGAAAAAAAAAAGGGAATTTGGGTTTGATAAACTGGTGGCTTAATTCTCTTTAATCAACTCCATAATTGTTCCCAGCTACAGCGAGAGCAGTTTTTCTGTTACGTTGGGCTTGAAGAGGGCCAGGAGTTAAACAGATGCAGCCATTTAGTTCCACCATTCTCATTTCTCATGACCTCGTGTCACTGCTGTCAAATTCTGAATTTGGTAAAGTGAAAACTGAATGAGTTTTCTGTTGCATACTCACGCTGTCCAGGTTGCAGAGTAGACTTGACCTGTTCCAGAGAGCTTGTGTCCTGACCTGAAACACACACTAGATTAAGGTACCAAGCATGCAGTGTGGGTCAGCACTGAAGGCAGTTTATTTTTGTGGATTGTCTCTAAAGACCTCTCTGTGTGTGACGAGAGGAATTTGGAAAAGCAGAGAAGTACTCAGAGGGGAGGAATGGGTTCATTTGCTCTGGGAGTGGCAAAGAAGAAATGGTGAAGGTGTTCACTGAGCTCTTCACTAACAGTTGGTGATAACTGGAACAATTAACATGAGGGACAAGGGGGCAAGAACTCAGCCTTCGGTCTTGAAAGAGCAGCTAAGAGAATCTTTTGATAAGACAGTTATTTCAACTCAGCTGGATCTGATGCATTTCATCCAAAGGGGTACATAAAAGAACTGCCTGAAGCAATCTCAACATGATAGCAGTTTTCTTCAGCAGCTTGTGGAAGGCAGGGATCATACGAAGAGACGAGAAAAGAACAGATGCTGGACGTAAAAGGAGGAAAAAACAATGAGTTGAGGAAGCAAAGTTCAATCTGTTTATGCTCACTACCAGAAAAGTTGTAGATAGACAAGGATGCTTCCTTCCTTTTACCCTGTTCATATGTTATGTTTGTCTTCAGTATTCCTACCCCAACTGGTTGGGAGCTTCAAAGTGGGATTCTGTGCTATGCTTCCACTTCAGTTGTAGGGGTGTTAATTCAGATGCCATAACATATGTGCCTAGAGCCGTTTTAAATGTTCTTTAGATATCAAAGCTGGCTTCAAGATGCCACTCCAGATGGAAATCTTCTGTATGTCCTGTCTCAGATCTGCAGGTCCCTTGAAGACACTTTTCTGTGTGGTGTTCAGATCACTACTAGATGTCTGTGCTTACACACCTCGGTCATCTCCCAGGAGCCTACATCTCAGCTACTTAGGGCTCCTTTCATAGAACGTGGAAATCCAGTTGGTACAATGAAGAGCCTGTGACCAAATACAGGTGTCTGCTTCAGGACGAGATGAACCGATTCCCCACCTCCATACACTCATTTGACTCGATCACCATAAACCGTGAAGGGACACCAGCTTAGACACTGACAGCACAGACATCCATGTTGAGTGAAGTTATCTCCATCTTCACAGCTCTGCTGCTCTTTCGGTTCTCACAGAACGTTAATAATGTGTATAGGACTGGCAGCTGCACTATGGTCTGCTTTACGGAGGGTGTGTTGCTGAACAGATAGTGTTCATTTGGAGTTAGGAGGAGTTCTGACATTTTATGTTGTCTCGTGAATTCTGATCTTCAGTCAGCTTTCGTCGGGGACTTGTTAGTCCAAGGCTGATCCAATAAATACTTGAAGGAATTGTTTTATAAGTCCTGTGGCCTTTGTAATAATTAGGTATGTGTCAAAATATGATGTGATGGAGTTTGCAGCTGGAGTTTTCTGGCAAGAACCTCACAGCAGATGGTAAGACATTTCTGTCCTGACTTTTAAGTTTAATTGTCCTTAAATTGAATTAGAATTTGACTGAGAACAAATTTTGACTAACTAAATAATATTGCTTGGCTCCTGAGAGGACAAATTCTACATTTCACTGTAGTAGATCTCCTAGAGCAGCCCACCACGTCAAGTGGTGATGTGTGCTTTATAAATTGTCAGATTTTGCTGTAGTAAACAGGAGAAGAGGTGAAGGCGTTGGACATGCCAGTTGTGAAAGGTCACATATCTGTTGTGTTTTGCTTGGCAGTGACTCAGTCTATTACAGCTGGTGCTTCTGTAGAAGAGAGAGTGGGCACTTTGAGGCATGACCCAGCCAGCCCTGCGGTAGTTGTCCGTCCTCCAGCACAAGGAACTGGCAACACCATATGTGCAGTAGGGGATAGTCTTGTGAATTCTGCTCCCTGTGTACAATCAAAAGAGATTTGGACTAGAAAATAAATCTCTGCTTTTTTCTCAACCCTATAATGGCTGCTCCTAACTTAAAAAATCTCTAACGAAATCTTACCTACAAAACCTTCTATTGGGTCACTTCCATCATTTTAATTACCTGCATCACAAATGCTGCCTCAGGAAGAGCAGTGTTTATCAAATCCTGCACCATTGAACGTTAGCGGCACAGATCTCCCAGTGTAATCAGACATACCCTACACTTGGACAGTTGGATTTTGCTTATTTGTTCTGATTCATTATTTATGCAAGAAATGGAAGCACATCAGTTTTGCCTCCCGCAAGTTTTCACGACTTACTGAATGATACGTGTATTTTTGTTTCTGGTAGAGAAATTCCACATTTACTTCTGTAGGATAAAGAGCAAAAGCAAACCTCATATATGTTCCTTTACCCTGGTTATAATTTCCCACCATGCTATGTTCCAGTCTTAGCCTCATGCTTTCTCATTTACGTCCTACTCTATAGCATGACTGACCTATTTGCTCCACCATATTTCAAAGACAGAATGGGTTTTGAACTTCATTTGTCCCTGTTTTTCCTGAAGCATCCATGGTTATGATTATATACATTTCAAAGTTACTTCTATATGGTACCTTTTATGTCCTTGCTTTTCCTTTATGCACTTTATGTTCACCAGAAGGCAGCAGAGCTGTTGCTTTGGATGGTGCTTCAGGCGATGCCATGCATTCATTTTGCAGGGGAAAGAGCATCTGCAGAAGCTTTTCAGAGGCTGTGCTATTCTGTTTCTGTGTGCTTCTCCTTTCCACCTGTACCATCTGCTGCTCACGTATGTTTGTGCAGCAGCAGGACTATAGAGGATTGGGCTGAAGCAATGACGACGAAAACTTACACAGCCTCCTAGATCCCAGACTTGGCTAAGCACAGCCTTAAGAAGGCTGTTTGTTTTCTTCTGAGTGAGGTGAAGGCGGACTCCAGGGAGATTGGTGGCAATGTTGGGACTCTTGCTCTCTTTTCAGAGCCCATGTGACAACACGTGACATTTGTCTTTCCAGCTAGTTAATACTATTTGCTTTGTCGTGTATTCCAGGTTGGGGCGGATGGTTTGATGAAGCTCAGTGGCTCTGCACTCAACAACGAGTTCTTCACTTCAGCTGCCCAAGGCTGGAAGGAGAGGTTGTCAGAAGGTAAAACTTCCCCAAACAACGAAACAAAATGCTAGAAGGCTTTCCGCTAGTGAATGTTTCGGGGAGTGTGTAAAAGATACTTTACAGAGAAGCTGAAGCACTGGAGTGACTTACTAGGTAAAGACAGGTGTAGTCAATGCAGCCCGTGAGAGCAAATGCAAGCCTAGAACTACGTAATCCCGAGGTCATAGAGAGGGCTGCAGTAAGGAGTTCTCTTTTGAACTTAACATCTGGCAAACTGAGCAACTGTCTGGAAGAGATGAGGAAAGAAGGAAAAATGTGTTTAAAATCTTGTTGAAATGACAGTAGAGCTGTGTTATTCTCAAGTTGTAGTAGCTACATACAGCCCACTGCTATGCTCAGTAGAGAAGGTGAATTATATTCCCAGAGCGATGCACTTTGTCATCAGCGAAGTCATCTAGCCACAGCTGGTATGGTCAGTCCTTTGGGCCAGAATTCTTTATATAACAAAGTCAGCCATTTACTACTAATCTATAGGACTCCTGCACCTTCAACAGTCATGTGCATCTTGAACTTGGAGGTGCTTAATTCCGTGATTTGATCAAATCACATCACGAGAAGTGCGCTCACTCATTGTGGGCAGGGACCATTTCCTCTGCAGAACTGAACCGTGCCGCCTGTCACCAGAGTTTTTATAAAGACTATGGCACCAATCATGAATCGCTTTAAGAAGAAGGGAATATCATTTACTCATGCCCAGATGATTGACTCCGAAGATGCTTTTCTGTAGAAAGTGTATCTGATTCTGTATGAATAACCCTTCATATTTTGTAGATTCTGGGTGTATCTATGCCAGTAAACAGGAAGGCATAGGACTCGGCTGTCTAATCTGCTAAAACCACCCCCAGTTTTAGCCACCATCTTTTAGTGTTTTCCCTTTAATGCTTCTTAGAAGCTTTTGTCCATTCATGTCTACACAACTATAGGGTGCAGCTGCATTTACACAAAAGATTTTCTCATCAGCGTAAAACTGCTGTAGAACCTGCTACAGTGATAAAGCTTGCAACGAGGGTGAGGTCTGGCGATCTCCACTGCCATTCTCACTGAGCACTGTACCTCTGCTCAGGTATCAAAGCATGGTGCCACCGTGGGCAGAGCAGCCCTGTAGGCTTTCTTCAGCTACTCTTCAAGGTACTGACAAGTCCTAAGAATGCTGTTTGGGGTCACCCACAGTATTATTTAACGTACACAGGCCTGGACAGCCTCGATGCCATCATTGGGAAAGTCATGGAGCGAGCCCTCTTGGAGCACGTGCCTGGGCACGTGAAGGTGATTGGAAACAGTCAGCATGGTTTACCAAGGGTAAAGCACGCCTGAATAGCTTGACTGCATTCAAAATGACTGAATTTGTGAACAAGGGGAGAGCAGTGGGCGTCATTTACTTCAACTTAAGCAAAGCCTTTGACAAGTGTCTCCCACAGTACTGCTGTATCCACGCTGGGACACTAGGGTCTAGACGGGTGGACAACCAGAGGGGGGAGTAGCTGGTTAGGCAGTCGAGCGTGGAGTCACAGTTCACGCCTGGAGGCTGGTGGCAAGTGGAGACTGCAAGGGTCTGTCCGGGTGCCGGTCCTATTGCCATCTTTATCAATGACCCTGGGGGAGTTTGCAGCGGACACCAAACTGGGGGGGACCGAGTGATACTCGCGACCGAGAGAGGCTGGAGACGGGCGGGATCCTGCCCCTGGGAAGGAAGAGCCCCTGGCAGTGATACAGGCTGGGGAGGGGTGACCTGGTAGCAGCCCCCCTGCTACCTACCAGGAGGCCATCAGGAAGATGGAGCCAGGGTGGTCACAGTGGTGCGTGGCAGGGGGCAAGAGAAAACAGGCAAGAGTCAGATGGGACATAAGGGAAAGCTTTTTGCCTGTGAGGACAGTCCAGCAATGGAGCGGGGGCCTGGATGGGTTGTGTCTTCTCCAACTTTGGAGGTTTTCAAGACCCGACTGACCAGAGCCCTGAGCAACCTGGTGGAGGCCAAGCTGCCATGCTCTGAGCAGGAGGTCCGACCTCCCGAGGTCCCTATCAGCCTTCAGGTAGAAGTTCATAAGTAAAGTTATTTCCGCTTGACTGCAAGCTGCCACGTAGCTTTTCACTGTGCTTTGCACTCGGTGCACGCCTAGGCTGGTGCAGACGTGTGCTTTTAGTGGAGGTCTCCCAGCTGGGAGACAAAGGTGACATAACCACAGCAATGGAAATCCAAGAATTCACTGCTACAAATGAATGAATGTTGTACCCTGTTGCTAAATTACTCTAAGTGAAGGCAGGTGTTCCACTGTTTTCGATGCAACAGACTTTCTATATTTATTTACCTGACCAAGTTTATACAAAAATAGAAAAGAAGGTCGATGTACCAGAGTTTCTGGTTTGGGCCCTCTGTACTTGCTGCAATGAAGAGGCAACTATCCTGATTTAATACTGACAACTAAGAGCGTACTAAAAGGGACACACTCTTGGTTTCCTTTGGACATATTTTGATAACTGCATAGAGAATGAATTCAGCAAGAATTTCTTATGATCCCCTTATTTGACGGGAAAAAATTGTTGAGAAACTGCAGTGGTGAAAGTATCCAATTTCTGTTAATCTCTTGAAAGATTCCCCTCTCTTTGCTAACTGCAGCGTTGGAAAAGATCCGATTCTAGTAACTCTTTCCTCCAGCACTAAAGAGCACAAACAAAATGGTGTGTGAGCTAGATAAACCTTGAGAAGGAGTGAAGTCTTGAGGCTCAGGTTCACATGTCTATCATCAAAGCACTGCAGTTGTGTCAGAAAAAGAAGCTTTCTTGTTGTCTAACGATGAACTCTAAAGTATTAACATAAGGTCTTAAACCTTAATGGCTCAAAGCTGCGTCAGGGAGGGTTCAGACGTGACATTAGGAAACATTTCTTACAAACCACAGTATGTGTATGTGTGAAATGTGTGCTTCAGATGTGTGAGGGGTTTGGGTTTTTTTCCCACCTGCTCGTGACAGAATAGCATCCGTTGCCAGAAATATTTTCTGTCATTTATGCTGGGCAAGAAGTCTTTGATGTTCTTGCGTGTGTATTTCACCACAGCCATCCACAACTGTCGTTTCAAGGTGCCACATTGCTTTGCCATCTGCATAGGCAATATCTTCATATCCTTCAGAAAATGGCAGTTACGTAGTGCATGCAGACACACAACATATATCTGTGTATAGATTTGTATTAATTTAACAAGCACGACTTCAAATGAAGCATCTATTGGCAGCCAGAGCGGACACTGGCAGGGAAAGGAGTTGTGACTGTCAGGTGTAAAGCTGTTGCCCATCCACGGCAAGGAGCAGGCAGCAGAGAAGCACCTCGCAGCTCAGGAGAAATGCTGAAGTGCCACAGGCAGGGCTGCAGTGTCACAAGCTGCGAAGGGGACTTCTGAGATGGCACTCTTCACCTGCAAGCCTGAAGGCTCCTCTGGTTATCCTGATTCATTTTACCAATAGCTTTTTTTAAGATATCCTTTGTTGTGTTTCGCAGGTGAGTTTACACCAGAAATGCAGCTAAGAATACGGCAAGAAATAGAAAAGGAAAAGAAGGTCGAGCTGTGGAAGGAACACTTTTTTGAGAGCTACTATGGTCAGAGGTAAGACATTCAACTGTCTTTTTTAATCCTGCGTTGCCTGTCCAGGCGTACTTGTTGCCGCGTTTGTAGCGTGCTGTCTATCAGTAAACATTATTTCTCATTAGTCCTGAAACCTGAAAAAGGTCCCTAGCTTCATCTAGCTGCCACAGAAGTGAGAAAATGCCTGAGCGGTCTAGGTCAGAAGCGATGTGTTAGCTGTCGTGATTTCTAATGCTTTAACCGGTGTAGGACTGTTTCCTTAGGTGAGGATGTCCTTTAGACTTTACATCTTAACTTTTCCTGCTCCTTACTGTGATACTTTGAGACACACCCCTCTTAGGGTTCTTCTAGTGTCAGGATTCTGGAGATCCACGGATATGTGGTGGTTGAGCGTACTCAACCTTGCAGTAAAGCACCTGCTACACAAAATCTTGGGTATTTCCCCACATCTTCAATCAGACACATATTTGGTTAAACTCCCAAGTCTGCAAGTCTTTTATTCTGTATTTCTTTTTGTTTCAAGACTTGCCCATCCTTTTGGGCTATGGAGAGGATTTCAGGTTTCTGTGTGAGTAACTATACTAAGAAACTTGAAAAACAACAGACACATATAAATAACCAATAAGGAATTTCTTATCCTGCATCTTGACAGTTGGCTTTGATGCTTGTCCTTGGACTGTCAGCCAGTTTCCTCCCATTCATCTATGACGTGTTAACCCTCTAGAGTATTTGGATTATTGCAAGCCCTATTTCTGTCATTCCACAGTCCGATAGTTTGGGGTTTCACGGGTGAGCAGGAGGCTGGTGTGTGTGCGTGTACTTACGGCAGACTGCGGTACCGAGTAAAGGAATACACCAGGCTGAGAATGCAAGTGATCTAGTGGCATTAGCAAAGAGCTTTACTCAGCTAACTTACCCAGTTCTCCCAGCGTTGAAAACCAGGATGTAATCACACATGGAGCTCTGAGCTGGAAGATAAAAGGTGACAGCCATATTCTTGAAGCTTTAGGGGGACAGGGGACAGCAGGACAGCGTGGAGGTGGTGTGCACAAGAGCAGGACTTCAGTTCTCTCTAGCTCCTAAGAACTCGTCTGGTATAAATCAATCGCATGGATTCATCAGACTGGCTTTATCAGACTTTATGGGTTCTTGTTTTGGCAAAAAACCCAAATCTGGTATTTCGTTAAGAGGGATGGATGAAGTTAATCCGAAATCAGACATCTCTCCGATTCCCAGCTTGTTAATTTCCTCCACAAAGAAAGATGGAGGCATAATACAGGGAAATACTCAGAGCTTTTTGATGATGGAGAAAGGCAGCAACGTCGGTTCTAAGCTAAGGGTACATCAGTGGTTCTGGCACTAGCCGTGTTCCTCCGGAAAAAATGGTGGGACACTTCTCAGGAGTTCGGTGTCCCTTTCTGCAAATGTCACCATATGAGCGTCAGTTAGATGCAAGCTGTGTGGGGCTGTTCACATGCTGCAGAGATAGGTCTGTGGTAGCTAATAAAGGGAATGTTTACTGTTTGCCAAATTCTTTTGGTTTGCAGCCTGGAAAATTTGTATCTGGTTAGAGGATTAGATCTAACCTGTGTTCCATGTATTTCATTTAGCTGTTTTTAGACTTTGCTGTTAAGTTCTGTTTCATGTGGAAGTACTAACAGTACTGCATGTTTTCAAAGACCGTGGCATCGAATGAGGCGTGTGACACATACTTATTTAGGGTGTGGTATGTAGAGAATCCTCTCTGGTTTTGTAAGGGATAGTATGCTTTTTGCAAGAATGTTTTACAAAATAAAAATTCTGTTTTTATTGATAGTTCTGGGCTAAGTCCTGAAGAGTCCAAGAGACTGACAGCAAACACCAGCCCTGCCGAGACAGAGACTGAAAATCCAGCAGCTGAACAGCCAAAATGCACGCCGGCCTCTCTGGCACCACGCAAAGAAGAGATTACTTCTCCGTTAGAGTCTAAAGCACAAGCAGTCCAGGAAGCACCGGCGATGAAAAAAGGAGGAGAGGAAAGAAGAGAGGACATGCAGCCAAAACCAGCCAAACCTGCAGAGGCCTCGGTTTCCCCGGATGGGCGTGCAGTGAAACCTAGCGACCATTCTCTCCTTACAAAAGAGAGAGTCCAGGGAGAATCCATTCAAGAGAAACCACAAACTGCCGCTAGTCAAAAGGCCGAAGAAGAGAGAAAGCGCGCTGCGTCAAAGGAAGTGCTAGTGAAAGAGACTGTCGGTACCTCAGTTTTGGCCCTGAGTAAACCAAAGAGCCCTGAAGCAGGTGGAGTAGTAGCAAACGTGAAAAGTCCAGTGATGACTCCAGAAACACCAGAAAAGAAGCCCCCTGTAAATGAAGAGATGGAAGTCAGTGTTGAAGCCCACAAGAGGAAGTCAGAGAGTCGCGAAGAAGCTGTAACCACTCCTGAAAAAAAGCCACGTGTCATGGAGAACTGTCAGCACCACCAGGCATTTCGGACCCAGCCACAGTCCTTTCCTGCAGCGGGGACCCCAGTGCCACGGGTACCCCCACTCAAGGTAAAGAGAAATGAAGACAGATCCACAGAGTGGCCTTACGTGGGTCAGTTCAGCTGGAGGCTCTCACAGAAATGCTTTGTCACTTCTAGTTACGTATGTAAATTATGTTACCTGCTTATTATAGCAATGGAAATATTTGATCCAAAAATGCAAAAGCTCAGCTGTTTGCTAAAGGGAATCTGCTAGCTGGCTAATCAATGTAACTGCAGTTTCTCTCTCATACACATGCATCTGTTAAAAGATCTCTTGGGCAGAAGCTCGAACTACTGCGCAAAAGCCCAAGGCTGAGTATAACAGGGAGTACTGTAGTTCACGGTGGAAACGGGGGAGAGCTGTGGCAGAACCGCGAGGCTGTAATAACAAAGCAAGTTGTAGCCCAGGAGCGCAGAGGACTTCGCAGATGAGTCAGTATCCCCAGCAGTACAGTAATGGGTCCAGAGAGAATGCTCTATCGGCAGCTTCCTCTATTATATCAAGTCCAGAAACTAAATTATTTACCTGTGTTTAAAAAAAGACCATCTAGAAATTATCATTTCTAGTTACCATTTATACCAGCTGAATGCAGTGTAGCGCCAGACTAGGTAGCAGTGAAAGACTCTTTTTAGGGAACATCTCAATTCCGAAAGCCCTTTAGCTGCTGAGTCTTAGTGAGAACCTGCATGGGAAAGGAAACGGGATATCCCTGAGGATAGGGCGGGTGGAAAGGAAGCATGAAAGAAGCGGTCCAGGCTTTGGCCTGGACAATGCTGTTCTCTTGCACTGAGATCCAGGTCACAGAACCACACACCTACTCCTACACTGCCAGGAAATACCCCGTTGGTATGTAATAAACAACTCTCGATTGGACGATGGATACTCTTTCGGAAAACGATGACAAGATCGCACGTGTACAGATAACGCTGGTTCTTTCTTCAGTGATGTTCTGCTCAACGGTAGATAGTAAATGGGTGAGCCAGCACAGAAGAAGTTTTTACAGTCGTGTGTGACTGTACGAATAGAAAAGTTTGGTTTCTGCAGAATAGGGCCTGTGCTTTTTCTACCAGAATGTGCTCTGGTTGGAGTTCAGCTCCCTGATTTGGAGCATTAGGCAGAAGTTGTAAATGGAAAACTGCTTAACTACTGTATTTCTGTATGTCCTAAGAACCTGCTCTCCTATTAAGACTTTTATACTAGGAAGTATAAAACCACAAAATTATAAAAACAGTTCATTCTTCTCACTGTGTTAATAAGCATAGCACAAAGGTAGGAAAGCATTAATAAAATTGTTAGTAACACAAAATTGGGGGAAAACTGTCAATAGAAGAGATTTCAAATCACAGGAAGAATGGTTGACCTGCCAGTGTAATAAACATGGGATTTAATTTAATAATGGAGTGAATTGAAGGGTGATTGCAAATATTTTCCCCTGTAAGGTAGAAGACATGTCATTCCTCAAAAAAGAAAGAAGTGGTGAACTGGTTAATCAGAAGATGAGTGGGAGTCAGTGAGGTATTGCAGATACATGAAAACAAATGTAACCTTAAAATATACTCGCTTAAATCTTTGCGAGACAGAAGAGCACTACCATTACTGCACTGTTCTCATCACTTACATTCTAGAAAGAACAAACTTACAGAAAGTAAACTGGAGTGGTGAGGGGAGTAGAGAACCTATTTTATAAGAAAGGACTAAAGTACTGGCATTTTATTGACAGCTCCACAATAGATTATTAGTGCTTTGTATAAAGACACTGAGGAGACAAGTGTAAATACGCAGGGGTAGAAGAGCAATGCAAAATCGAGCAGAATGCTGACGCAGACCTTTAAAAGGATATAAAGTGTGTCCGAATAAAGTATGAAACTTGGAATAAGGGGCGACAGGTGTTGAGTTCTGGAACAACCTTACAGTTTTTTTCTGAGGGAGCTTGATAGGCTTTTGAGTAATGGTGTACAGTGTACTGGCCTGTAACTGCAAGGGATGAAGTTGCAGTCTGAGCCGCTGAGATTGTAATAGACTTAAAGCGGGTGTGCCAGACATCAGAAGACCATACATGTCTTTTACCTCAAGTGAGGGAGATAAGGGATTTCTCCGAAACTACAACTATTTCTCTAAACTGTAAACACTTAAATTCTTAAACATGTGGGTTTAGTGTTCCCTGTATCTCAGTTGTGCTTTTCTGCTCCTCTGTTTCAGATTCCTGTTTCCAGAATCTCCCCAATGCCATTTCCTGCGGGCCAGGTCTCTCCCAGGGCACGTTTCCCAATCTCACTTACCAGTCCAGGAAGAACAGGGGCCAGAACTTTGGNTGGACCGGGGGGCGGTGGGGGCCCACCAGGCGGTGGAGGAGAGAAGAGTAACGCAGCAACGGGCAGAACCAACGAAACTGGAATTCGAGGAAGTGCACTGGAATTGGCAGGAACTGGAAGCGGGGGAAGTTCGAGAAGGTTTCTTCCCCATTGTCCAGGGACCCATACCCAAATGGAGACCCAGGCCACGGACCAGGCACCACCTCACAGTCCTTCTAGAGCACAACTACAGCAAACTTCCACACTGCAGTCCAGAACTCCAGCCAGCAATACAGGCACCAGCTCCTCCTCATCAGCGGTATCGGCATTAGAGAAAACCAACAGAATAAAGCAGAGCCCCCCCAGTATGACTGTAAATCAGGTTTCAGGCTCCCCGTATGCTGGTAGCAGTGACAAACGAGAGAAAGCACCTTCTGCTCCGGCAGGTCCAAGCCAGGCCTGTGGGGCACCAGCTGTCAGGGATGGAACAGTCTGCATCACGGTGTCCACAGCAGATCCCAGCACAAATGTAACTAAGGTAGCACCTACGGCCTTAGGAGGGACCAGCTTAGACGTTTCTAAAAGCAAATCTCCTTCCCCTCTGACGTCTTCACTAATATCCACGAGCTCAGAAGCCCAGGCTGGAGGAGTGGTTTCATCTGCTACATCTGTCCCACCTTCTAGCACTTCGACAGCAGCACCTAGCCTTAAAACTCAGGCAAGTTCCAGCTCAAGTGGGGCCCTCCCAAAGCCAAGCTCCAGTATTCCTGCTAACAACCCTTTGGTCACCCAACTTCTTCAAGGCAAGAACGTCCCTCTGGAGCAAATCCTGCCGAAGTCCCTCACCAAAGCGGAGATGAAAACTGTCCCATTAGCTTCTCATGAAGAAAAAGGGGCAGCGGCGGCCTCCAGTGCTACAAGCGTAGCAGGGAACAGTGCTGGAGCCGAGGGTGGTGAAAAACAGTCAAGTTTACCCACTCAACAGCTTGGGAAGATCTTTTGCCAGAACAGGCCTCTGCCTCACATTCCAAGGACCTTTCCGCTCCCCTCGGGAAAGGACCCCAGTCTTGACCAGCACCAGTGCCACGAGGCGCTCAGCAAAACAACCCAAGAGCAGATCCTTCAGACTCTTATCAAGAGGGTCCAGAGGCAGAATTTATTGCCAGTCCTTCAGCCTTCACAACTGAACCTCACTCACTCAGGTTTCCAGTTAGAAAACAGCTCCACCAGTCAGAGATTTATGCTGGGTTTCATGGGCAGAAGGACATCCAAGCCTGCTATGTCTGGTCATTATCTGCTCAACATTTCCACCTATGGTCGTGGTTCAGAGAGTTTGAGGAGAGGCTTCTCCTTGAACCCTGAAAACCGCTTGTGTCTGAACAGTCCTGCTGATGCTCCAAAAACAGAATTTGGGGAATGTGAGGAGATAGCTGGCCACGGCAGCAGCAGCGATGAAGGAGATGCAGATGATGAGAGTACTGGTGATGAACGTGAGCATATCAGTGTAAAAGAGGAGCCCCAGGCTGCCCAGGCTTCTGGTCGGTGTGAAAAAGAGCAGGTAGCACATAGCATAAATTCTTTGGATTACAGCACCCTCCCTAAGAAGGGTATAAAGACAGAAGCAGCCATATCTCAGCAAGCAGCGGTCAACAAGGAGAACGTTCAGGCATTTGACGGAACTATGCTAGCACGAGATTTTATTCAAGCTGCTCAAGAGCAAATGGCACATGCAATGAGGGGGAAAATGCACAGCAATCCGGAGCTTTTCAATACTTCTGTACCGTCCTCGGACTCTGCGCAGCAGCAGCCTCCGCTGCTTTCTCCTTCGCACCCTGCAAAGCTATCTGGAAATGCTGCAGCACAGCTCATTGGGCCCAGTTACAGTGGCACAATAAATGTCTCCACCTCCCCGGACGTGAACCAAGGGTCTCTTATGACTGGGCTGTCTGAATGCAATCAGTTGTCCAGTAGCATGGGGAACGTCATGTCCTTTTCGGTGACTGTAACCACCATTCCCACCAGCCAAGCTATGAACTCTGGCAGCCACACTCAGACCATCCCTGTTCAAGCCTTCACTGAAGACAACAGCATGGAGGATTCCCCTTCCAAATGTTACTGCAGGTTGAAAGCCATGATCATGTGCAAGGGCTGCGGTGCCTTCTGCCATGATGATTGCATTGGCCCCTCTAAGCTCTGTGTTTCCTGCCTCGTTGTGCGGTAACCGGGACGGGAAGTGGGGAAGAGGATGGCCTGATGTTGGTTTTGCTTTCGGAAGTACATTGGAAAGAAACAGGAAATTTACTGCCTTGCACAAGAGACACGTTACTGAATCAGGAATACAGAGTAGAGTTCTTCTTTCATTAAAGAAAGAGCACCTTCTTGTACAGTGAGTCTAAATTGAGCTCAACTACGTGAATTGTGACAAGAGTTTGCACTTAAGGAATTATGTAAATATGTCACATTATTTTGTTTAAAAGTATTTTTTCAATCTTTTAGGAGATAGTGTTTGACTTGTACTGCAATTCCATTAACCCCAGCCCGCTATCCAGCATGTTTGCTGAGCTCTGCTCTAGATGGGGGAACGAACCCCCGGCAAAACCTTAGCCTGTTGTTGGTCTTCTCTTGGCAAAGAGAAAAACTGGATAATCAAGAAACAAAACGTTTGTACTGACTGATCACAGAGCACCGAAGCAGGAACCCCCGAGTGGGCTCACTCTGTCGCTCTGAATTGTCGTTCAAATTTTTCAGAATTGGAAGGCGTTACCATTGTACCAGCCTCTCAAGTAACTGCCTTTCACTTGTGACCAGGCTGTTTCCAGAAGGCATACTGGGTTGTGCAATATTGGCTGGTGGTTTTGATTTGCATATCCTCTCCCCTTTGAGGAGTCAGTTGCAGTAACCTTGTTTTAAGGAAGGTAGTGTCTTGATTTGCTACTGGTAAATACTGAAAAGGGCAACTGTACTAACCATAGGATTCAAGAATTTAAATCACTAAAACAACTCAGTAACCGTGATTATCAGTAATCCCAAGAACCATTTAAAGCAGAGATCACAAATGTGTGCTGAACTGCATTTCATTTCTGGACTGTCAGGACTCGGCAGAAATCTGCTTTCTTAGGCATTTCGAGTGAGCTGGAAAGTGCCATCCCGCAGTCACGAACCATTAGCTTTTACGGCACACGATGCAAGTGAAGTGCACTAAGTGTCACCCTCGGTCCTGCTGTTTTCTAGGAAGCTTACTGTGCTCATTCAAACCTCCACGATAGTCAGACGTCTCTAATTTCTATAGAAGATTTTATATTTAGCTAAGTGTAGGAAAAGAAAAACAAGTGTCTTGTTGGGCCTCACCGTTAGCCCGCTGTGGGTGTTTCTTTGTGTTCTAAAATACCAAATCAGGCTTGACTCAGCTTGGATTTTGCTCAGTTGAGGTCTGGGGTTGTGTTGGGGCTGGGAAGGACGGGCAGAGGTGCGGGGGGACAGGGGCTGCACCGCACCCCTCGTACCTGATGGTGGGACACAGCTAGTGATGCTCGTCCTCACTTTCGGTGTTCACAAATTCATTTGCTCTGATTAATCTAAATTAAAGCAGTTACAAAATGGTACTCTTCTCAACAAGAAGAACTGACGACAGGCTGGCTAATGAGGTACAGGCCAATCTGCATTTTGATGTATCGCAACATGTCCACATCCCATCCGGGATCTGTATGTTGTTTCTCTTCCAAAACAAAGAACGTGAGGTTCACGAATCGTGTCCAGTCCCGTGTTGTTGCTGTTCAGGGCGGGTGGGGGGCCATACTGCATCTTGGTCAGGTAACAGATCTATGTATCTTTTTGATGGAAAAGCACTGAATTCACTTTTAATCCAAAGGCCTTTTTAAGATGAAGCAATATTAACAAAATAGGTGGGACAGCTGTTCTGTGAGCTGGGGTCCTCAGTCTTTTTTCTTTCCATTTGACTATACTACTGCTTTCCCCTTTCCCTTCTCCCTTGCCTGGGAACCTGGCATGCTGTTGGTAAAGATCGGAAATAATTGCCTGTGAAGCAGTGTGGTTTTTTCCAAGGAGCGGGTGGTGATTTATTTGGTAATGATAAAGAAAAGAGAGTTGCAGACTTAAGCACGTCGTAACAGAAACGTTTCCTTCCCTGCCCAGCAGAGCATGGCGTCCTCCGAAGCAGGATTAGTGGGTGTGAGTTAGTGAGAGCTGCAGTGTATCTTGGTCTCTGTTTTGTTCATCTCAGATTTGTTGGGGAGCAGTGACCCCTCATTTCTAATTGCACATCACTGCTTAGACATCCAGTGGCAAAGAGGATTTAAGTAGTCGAAATAAAGTTACCATTTGTTTAATCTAAAGCTGAAATCTCAAAGAACCCCAAAACCCTACACGAAAATTACTCCCAGTTTTTTTGTCGCGCTGAACACACGCTGGCGGTGGTCATAGCCCAAGGAGCAGCCCCCGGACTATACGTGTTCCCACTGCCGTCTGCGTGCGTGCACATGCAGACCAGCAAACATGGGTTGGCTTCTCCCCTTGCACCCCCAGATGCTTGTAATGGGGATAATCTCGTTCCTTGGGTTGACTTGTACATCAGCACTGATTCAGACAGCAGCCGTCGCTGTCTGCTTCCGTCTCTTGTGCTGTAAGAGGAATTTCTGCCAGTTTTAAAAATCCTGGTGTGTTGTGTAGAATGGTGTCAGGCCAGGTGTTCTGGGGAGTCGAGTACCGAGAGCAGGGTCTGTCCGTTCCTTATTAACTCAAGCCTTGTCTAGACATGAAAGAAGTTAAAGCACTGTAATCCTCAGAATGACACACTCATTCCTGCCTTAAGACAGATCCCCCCGTATAATCCAATTTAAAGATTGGGGCTAGTTACAAACTAAACCGAAAAAGTCATTCTTGCCTCAACTAAGAGCAAAGAGGTTTTGCTGGCGTAATTGGATCAATTCTGTTCACACCTTGATTTTTATCAGTGTAATTGTTCTAGGCTGACAAGGCTGCTTAAGAGGGGGAAGGAGAAGATGATGGGGGAGCAGCAGGCTGTGATCTGTCAGCTTGCTCTGAGCGCTCACCGGCTTTTCAACCTGCTGCAGCTGCCGCTTGGAAAGGCTGTTCCATTGCTCCTCCCAGCATTTTCCAAGCCAGTCACCGTCCCTGGCTGTGGTTCCAGCTCGTTCCTCCCTTTGAATTTTACGAGTGTCCTCTGTAGTGCGTGGGTTCGGTTTTCTATGCCACAGACACCTCTTGCGAGGCTACTCTGGAAGTGCAAGAAGCTGCCGTAGTCCTGCAGGAAAGGCGCCGGCCTGGCTGTCGCTGTCCCGGGTTGGGATGTACGGGGATCACGGAGATCTCCGTGGCTCCAGACTTGTACTGGATAGTGTAGGCATCTTGCGTGATGACTTGGAAGTTTACAACTCTGTTCAGTGCCTTAGTTATATTTTAACAGATCAGCACTTTTCTTGGGCTACTTCTATTTCTTTTTAAGAAAATAAATTCTTTTAACTGCATGTCTTTGATTTTAACATATGCTATGAGCTACTAGGTGCAACTTGATGGAACAATCTCCACAGGTTTGCAAGAGGGCATTAAGTAGTTAGAAAATCATTAGAAATGACGGGACGCGGTGTAATAATCACTCTAAGTACAGGCTGACATAAAACCTTGAAAGTTTTGCATGTTTTGTAGTGCTGGTTATTGAATAAAGTATTTTAGAAGGGGCAAATCCTGCAGCCTGTGTAGGAGCGTTCCCTCTGTGGGATCAGCCTGCTGCTGCTGCCTTACTGTTGAGGCTCTTCCCGGCAGTCTCCGCTCTTCCCATCATCTGACCTTCCCGCAAGATAATAAACCTGCCTTCACACTGGATTTATAAATATAAGGCGTGTCGTGACATAGTTTAAAGCATTAGACTTTGGTTCCCCAGGTATTAATTTAATAGAACTATAGTAAATGCTGTCATAAAAAAAATCTGAGGTAAAATGTTTTCAAAGCCTGATGTCAAACTATGTTTGTGGTAGTAAAAGCACTTGAGTAAGATACTCAGATTTAAATTTTCCCTTTCAGGCCACATCCAAGTCCTGCAGCATGAGCACTAGAAATACAGACTAATCAAAGGAACTTAAACTTTCCAACGCGCAAAAAAACCCCAGGTACCAGTTGTTGCAACGGAGGAGCAAATGCAGCTCTATAATGAGTTCAGGTTTTGAGATAGAGTGGTAGCGCAGGGAAGAAATGTTGTATGAAATTTTCATGTCCCTTCTTAAATCAAAAGGAAAGACCAAGATGCTTAACTGGTCAGCAGAGTTGTCTCTTTTTTTATGGTAGTAATAAATAGCTGATGGGGCAGCAAGTTCCTGGTCACGTCATTAACAGCCAGGAGGTATCCTCAGGTCGTTAAGTCTGACGGGTGTTGTTCACGCTGCTACAGAGGCAGCAAAGACGGAAAAGAGGCTGGTCCCTACCTGGCCTGCGCGCAGCGGTAGATTGGAGCAGGACTCGGGCTTCTCTTCTCCAGGGAGGCTCAGTCCGACTGTTTGTTTGAACCACTCCAACGTGGGGGGGTCCACCAGAAGGGTGAGGAGCACCAGCCCTGCCCAGGCGTCCTCCCGCCTTCGCTGGAGGTGGTCGGTCTTCAGCATTGCGCAGCCCCACACAACTGTGGCAGCGGCGTGAGAAGCGGTAGAAGCGTGCGGCCTGCGGTAGGGCTGGAGGCAGGACCCACCGCCGCTCTGGTGGCTGACTGCGCTCGCGTCATCTCAAAGCACCGTGGCTTGGGAAAAAAGAAATGGGCTGGCTTTTTTTTTCCACGGAAAGGCCAGCAGCATTCTTTGTTGGAAGTGTCTCGCCCAGGGCGCTTGAAGCCCTGGGGAAACTGTTTTGTTTCACTTGGGAGTTTTGCTCAGGCTGGGCTGCTTGAAAGGCACCGGTGGCCATCAGCGCCTGACTTCGCCTCAGCGGCTCTGTTGGTTTCAGGGGTCAGCGGAGGAGGGTGCTCAGCTGGTTTGAACTTCCAAAATCCGACGTCTGAAAACGTGGGTGGCTGCCGCGGCGGTAGGAGAGCAAGGATGGCATGTGCACACTGAATTACTTCTGGCGATTAGCATGGATTAATTGCTGTGGTGGTGGGGAGGCGACCCTTCCCAGGACGTTGCTGCTTCTGGTACCCTGCGGCGTTGAGGAGCACCCTCAGCTAACCTGCTGCGTGCAGAGTTAACGTGGTGGGCGAGGAGGCCCCTGCAGACGGGGGGGGTCTGTTTGCCACCCGTGTCTCCCAGGGAGAACAGCTCGAGCATTTGCTAGGACGAGGATATCCAGAATTTTCTTTGTTACCTAGGTGGGTTTTTTTTTTTAATGCTATACGTTTGATATAACTGAAGATCAATTTTAAGAGCTTACAGTAATATATTTTAAGTAATATATATTTTAGTATCTGTAAAAAAAAATTGACAAAGGATGATTTATGAACTAGATAAACAGGGTAGCAGGAGTATGCAGTTTCTCAGCAAGGCCAAGAATAGTTTTACTAGCAGGAGAACTGAAAAGATTCCGTTTTTTCCATTAATGCAATAACCATGGGAATTCTTAAAAAGAAGAAATCCAGTACTGTTTACCACATGCTTTTTTCTTGTTTTGACAACAGGCCTGTAAACGCAGTTTAGGAGATACTAAACCTTTGTCTGTCTTATGCCTTTTTAAAAGGGACTTAAATTGGAATAGAGGGTATGTACAGAAAAATCAGATTGACACCATTTTAAAATGTATTTTTACACAAATAATATAGAAGAATCATATTTTACATAAGAATTTTAAGTATTTGAAATATGTATATATATACTGTATGTACTTCATATATTCTTTATTTTACATTTTCAATGTATTAAAAAGTATTTGAGCTGGTTGGATTTGAGCATGTAATAATGTTAAAAAAAAAAAAAAAAAAAAAAGGAAAAGAAAAGAGGGAGAGAGGATGAGAGTACTGTACCACGGCAGGAGCTGCTGTTAGCAACTACAGGGTAGCAGAGGAACCAGAAGTTGAGGAGCAAGTGCATTTTTGAAGAGTTTAGCAGTTTTAGCTAGATAGAGCATACACAGCATTTTTTTCACTCCTGTGTCCTGTTTGTGTTTCCGTTCATATTCGTTCATTTTGCCTCATAACGACCCAGAATAATCTATGGTGAGAAGACAAGAAGTTGAGGTGGATCTTTTATACAAGCAATGCTACCTTTATAGCCAAAGAGACATACTGGTACAGAAGCTGCTCAACCAAAACAAAGGCGGAAGCTAGTCCGTTTTGCTGCGCCGCTGAAATTTTAATAAATAGCTTGATTTCTTGCGTGGGCATCTTACGGCGCTTTTTGGGGAACACAAACGATACAGCAACAGTCCTGTGCTTTCAAGGAAACACTATCAAAGCAGATTTTTTTTTTTTATTTTGTAGGAAATTTAGTGAAAATCATACCGTAGAGGATGATTCATCTTTGCAGCTATTAGATATGGAGTAAATCCTCATCAGGAATGGGATCCTAGAGCTGCTCCTCTTGAGCGGCAGTTGTCTGATACACACACACACTGCAAAGAGCAGCTGCAGCGCGGGTCAGAGAGGAAAGGGGTGCAGATGAGGAGGTCGGGGCACTGTCAGGATTAAGCTGAGACACACAGCACTGTGTATCAGTTTCCCCCACCTGCTGGTACTGCCTCATGGAACTATTTATTTATTAGAGTAAACAGTGAATACTGCTTGGTCTGTGTATACCTGTTTCTGAAAGGCTAGGAGATCTGCAGCCCCTGTAAGTGCTGGCCCCGGTTCTGCAGAGAGAGAGAGAGAGAGAATACAAATCAACTGAGGGAAAGGTGGAAACGGCCCCACAGCGTAGGAGGCCCAGTGCACTCGCCTCATCCCCTTTTCTGTGATGCCCATTTTGGCTTAGATGAATCTCAAATGACATTTACACTATTCTACTTAACTCCAGCGAGCAATTGCAGGCACCCTGTCTATAAACTGGAGATGTTTACAGCAATTCGCTGTTGCTGGGACTTACAGGGAAGGAAACCGAATGTGGGAAAAAAAGAAGCATTAGCAAGTCAAGTCTCAAAAGTACAAATCTAAACCCTGAAAAGGCAGGCAACTGATTATTTTTATACTGCTTTAATTATTATCAGAATCTCTTGAAAATCTAATCATGGCACCCAATACTTGGTCAAAACGTGCTATTGCCACCTTGAGGGGGACTTTCACTCTATAAACAGTTGCACTGTAAGAAAGTCCCACTGTTTGGGTGTGTGTATATAGAGTCTATAGTGTGGGGGGGGGGGGGCGGGCAGGTGTGTGTGCGCATGTATACATATGTACACACAGCTGTATTTTAGCTAAGTGTACACAGTAAGACCAGCTTCATCTCAGTCTTCTGGTGACATTACACCTTGCAAAGTTACCACAGACCTGAGACAGAATTACAGCTTTTATATGTTTTCGTATTTAAGATATATGGGTTAGACACAATATATAATGGCAACATGTTCTGATCTGCTGCACTTTTTTAAAACAAACAAACAAACAAAAAAAACATTCCTTATTCCCCTGGTACTGCTGCATCTCCCATTCCTTCCTCTCCCGATTTAAAACATAAAAGCAATGGGTTGTACCTTTCAGTTAAGACTTCTCAGATGCTGCATTATAGATTTTATATTGGCAAAGCTGGGCCAAGAGTTTAACTTCGGGAGGTCAGGCCTCCAGGGTCCTCACAGCCCAATTCCAGGGCCAACGCCAGGAACGTGAACCAAGAGGCAACGCAGGCCTGGAAACGAGTACGATGCGGCTGCTGCGGCTTACTACAGGACTGTTTCCCCTTGACACGATTTTAACTGTATGGCCTGTGCGGATGCTCTTAGCCCAGCTGTAGCTGGGACGGGACAGGCATTACCTTGAACCTCGGGGACAGAGGTTTCACTAGCAGCTTTTTGATCTGGTGTCTAGAGGTGTACCAAGGATACACCCACAAACAGCCGACTTCACTGGATTTACAGTGCCCTCCACTGCCGTAAATCCGTGCAATTGTAAGCCCATACCCTATCGCAGTCCGTCTGCAAAGTCAAATTTAAATAAGAAATGTGGCGAGGTTTGTATGGAAAAAAGCAATTGTAGTTCAGTAAGGTAACTTCTAGGCATTTAAAAACAGCACGGGCCAGTTCCAGCAAAGGAGCAATACGTCAGGGACAAACGTGGTCCATCGTGCTGCAGCTATGCATTTTGGCAAAGGTTGTTTTGTCAACGAGTTTTTCACTCATTTTGCTGTATAAGATTCCACCTTAGCTTCTCACCAGCATTAAGAGGGATGTGAGGAGTGCTAAGAACAGCCTATTTCTAACCTGTCACTTGAAGATCTGTGTGCCCTTAGGAGATAGCACTTTGACAAGGAAAAGCCTGCCCTGTGGCTTAGGTCTTATTGCGGATCCTGTTCCTCTTCCTCTCACTTATTTTTGTCATGTAAAACTACCTGCTTTATAAATGAATGTAAAATACAGTAGTTCTTCAGCACATGGACAAATGTGTATTTTATCTTAATGTTTCATTTTATGTTAAATAAAGCATATGATTTTATGGTCGTTAGTACCGCTAATGTTGATTTGTCAGTGATTACCTTTTGTCTTTCAGGGGACCCTGAACAATGGTAGTGAACTACATTTTTCTGGCTTTATAAGCTGTGGACATCTGTAAAGTTTTTTCGACACATTTCAAGGGGAAAACTTTGGTCTAATGCTAAGCCTTAATAAACACTCTTCAGTTCCCTCAAGCCTCACTTCTTGGGGTCCCAAAACACTTCAGGGGCATTGAACTGTAGATTTGGGGAAAAATAACCAGGAAGAAACCTGTATCAAGCGATTGCAACTTGATTTTCCTTAAAGGGAGAGATTCAGATAAACAGACCTGTAACCAACTCTCTTGATTCCTGTCAGGTAAACTTTGAATCCACTTAACAACTTAAGTAAAATCAGCAGGACTGAGGCGCCTGGGAATGTGTAAGAAGCCTGGGATTTCTTTTCACTGAATCTATTAAAAGTGTCAATAATCTCTATTTTAAGTATGGAAAGGTACCGCGAAGGGGCTGTGAACCTACTGGTGTGAATAATCAAGAGAGTAAAGCATGAGCATAAAATGGAGAAGGAAAGATCTGCATAGAAATTTGTGTCCTGCAGAGCAAAGAGCGAATACAAGAAGTCCCGCTGAGTTTGAGTTTGCAACTGCTAGCAAAAAAAGCCCCCCAGTTCTACCACCTCATATAGCGAAAGACCACAAAAAGAGGAAAAGAAGAAAAGATAGCGATTAAAGATAATCTGCAGGCATGGCCCCAAAACCGCCCAAACCAAAAGTAATACTCTTCCTCTGCGCTCACTGAGGATGTTGTTATACATACCACTGCAGCCGGATGACATTTTGAAAGAGCCGACACAAAAAGCTGTAGTTCAGGTAACGCATGTTTTTGTTTATCAAGAGAACTGTGGTAACGCATAGTTCTACCTGCATTTAAGAATTAAGAGAAAATAACATCATTCATATGCAAGGCTCTGGAGGTTTTGGTGTAAAGACTAACTGAAGACATGCTTATAAATGGCATAGAAAGCAACACAATCCTGCCAAAGGTATGTGCAGACTGTATTGTGGTGATAAATAGTTTCTCATCAGATAAAATAAGGTATTTCTTCAGTAATAAAAATGATACAAGAAACTGTTAGGTAGGAAATCAGTAATAAAACTTCAGAAGATGAAGATAAATGAAATAAATATAAGCTGAAAGAACTGGTTCAAAGGGGCTTCACAGGTAGTCCTCAAAGCGGGAAATTGGTTTGGAGGGAGACATCCACTGAAGATTCCTCAAGGGTGGTTCCACTCATCTGCAGGCAAGAAAAACGAATTCAAACGAAGAAGTGCAGTGAAAGACTTCTAAATAATCAGGAAGGGAAAGGCTCTGACGTGGTAAGAAGCCCAGAAGTTTAAGTTAAAAAACAAAAGGTGAGAGGTTATCTATCACCAGGATAAACGTTAAAGGGGAAAAAAACGCTATTCAACAGTGGTACAAGAATGAATGGGTATGCATTAGCTGTGGATAAACTTTGTTTAGAAATCAGAAGAAAGCTGCTGCTTGGCAAAATGTAAACCAGAAAGAATACATGGAGTTACAGGGATGGTATGTCTCTGTTAAAATGTTGGGCTTAACGTTCTAGGAAGCTGAAATGCAGCGTCTCTGCAATCAAAAGCTCTCATGGTATTATCCATCTCTGTGCAACGTACCGAAGGATTGGTCCTCCCCAACCAGGACACAGCCAACTACTTTTAATTCCCGGTAACGACATCAGTTCCTCGCGGGTAGATAATGCAACCTACCTGTAATTCTTTCATGCATTAAGTACACCCCATCCAGGAGGGACTGAGCTGGTGCCAGCACCTAACAGGTAGCAGTGGTTCCCCCGGTATGTGTAAGCGTATGTCAGCAGCCAGGAACTGCCACAGCGTCTCGCTTCTCACCCTGCAGGAACTGAGTTGCTGCCAGCAGTTAGCAACATAGAATGGTTTGGGTGGGAAGGGACCTCTCAAGGTCATCTAGTCCAGCCCCCTGCCATGAGCAGGGACATCTTCAACCAGATCGGGTTGCTCAGAGCCCCGTCCAACCTGGCCTGGAATGGTTCCTGCGATGGGGCATCAACCACCTCTCTGGGCAACCTGGGCCAGTGTCTCACCACCCTCAGCGTAAACTACTTCTTCCTTATATCTGATCCAAATCTCCCTTTAGTTTAAAACCATTACCCCTTGTTCTATCACTACAGGCCCTGCTAAAAAGTCTCTCCCCATCTTTCTTCTAAGCCCCCTTTAAGTACGGGAAGGCTGCAATAACATCTCCCCAGCCAGTCCTCATGGGAGAGGTGTTCCAGCCCTCGGATCATTTTTGTGTCCCTCCTCTGGACCCGCTCCAGCAGGTCCACGTCTTTCCTGTGCTGAGGACCCCAGAGCGGGACGCAGGACTCCAGGTGGGGTCTCACCCCATCGGAGCGGAATCCCCTCCCTCGACCTGCTGGCCACGCCGCTTGGGATGCGGCCCAGGACAGGGTTGGCTTTCTGGGCCGCGAGGGCCCATTGCTGGGTCACGTCCAGCTTTTCAGCCACCAGTACCCCCAAGTCCTTCTCTGCAGGGCTGCTCTCAATCCCTTCATCCCCCAGCCTGTATCCATGTTTGGGATTGCCCCGACCCAGGGGCAGGACCTCGCACTTGGCCTTGTTGAATTGCATGAGGTTTGCGCAGGCCCACCTCTCCAGCCCGTCAGGGTCCCTCTGGATGGCATTCCCTCCCTCAGGTATGTCAACCGCACCACTCAGCTTGGTGTCATTGCTGGACTTTAATTTTCTTGAGTTTTATTCTTCTCTTTTTTAATTCATGTAACTAATTAATTGCTATATATTCTTGTTAAATAAATAAATAAGACTCTTAAGCTTTTCTTAGCCCCATAGAACTCCCTTGTGACCCTTGGGAAGAACTAGGATGGGCACAGCCCGTAGTTACAAAACAGTGAAGCCTGAACTCTTTAAGAGTCAAAGGTATAAATAAATAAAGCCAGGTCACCATCTGTTGTTTTTCTAGGTTTCAGAACTTCTCCTTACAGACCACATGGCAAACAGATTTTCCAAATGCTGATTTGGCTATACACTGCTAAGGAGACAGCGTGGTGTTACAAAGGGTGCATGTCTTCCACTGCATCTACTTTGGAGTCTACATCTTCTGAGTAAACGGTAGACACAGTCATAGAATCACAGAATCATTTAGGTTGGAAAAGATCCTTAAGATCATCGAGTGCAACCGTTAACCTAGCACTACCAAGTCCACCACTAAACCATGTCCCTGAGCACCACATCTACACGTCTTTTAAATACCCCCAGGGATGGTGACTCCACCACTTCCCTGGGCAGCCTGTTCCAATGTCTGACAACCCTTTCAGTAAAGACATTTTTCCTAATATCCAATCTAAACCTCCCCTGCCACAACTTGAGGCCATTTCCTCTCGTCCTATCACTAGTTACTTGATAGAAGAGACCAGAACATCACTACAACCTCCTTTCAGGTAGTTGTAGGGAGCAATAAGATCTCCCGTCAACTGCCTCTTCTCCAGGCTAAACAACCCCAGTTCCCTCAGCTGCTCCTCACAGGACTTGTTCTCTAGACCCTAAGTCACTGCAAAGCAGACATTTAAAACAGTTCCATCACATCAGACATAAAAGCAAGGGTGATTATGCACTGAAACAAACTTGAAGTCTGGGAATCTCTGTCTCCCACTGTCCTCGAATCACAATCGCATGATCTTCCGGATGATAAGCTTTAGCCAGTTAGTGGCAACTGGGCAATGCAATGAGAGTCTAGTGAAAAAGCAAGAATTGTGGGCCAGGAAAAAAAAAAAGTTATCCCTGGAAGTAAGAAATATTTTATGACAAAAAAAAGACCAGAGAATAAGGTACAAGAAGTGGAAAGATACAAAGTGAAAAGTTCAGTTCTTCCCACTGGGGAAAGACATGGAAGTAAGCATTCCTTACTTTACAATGCTGTCTCAGTTTCTCCATCTTATGTGGGGAAGGGACAGTTTTCAAAGGTCCATCTAACAGTGCTGCAAGGCTCTGCCGTTATTCTCTCTATAATGCAGAACAAATACTTAGAAAGGCAGACTTGTGTTGTCATGCAGTGGAATGCCCTGTTGCATCAAAAACCTCCCTACCGTTGCTCCCAGCTAGTTACATCTCACGAGTACTTACATCCTAAGAGCTCCATATCTTCCCATGCCCGTTTTCTTCCAGCTCTCCAAACACCTCCTCAGTAATGAGTCAGCTGTAGTAAGTTCTGTGCCCTGGGAGGGAACTATAAAAAGGATGTCCTATTAAACTTAACCATTTCACCTGTATTTTAACAGAATCTGCTTCAATTTTACAATCATCATCTGGCTTGTTTTGCTCTCTGCCAAATTGCAATAAAAAAACTTGTAAGTGAAAGAAAAGCTGCAGAATCTGTTTCTAAATATAGATAGGGAGCAGACTTATGGCTCAAGTGAGGTAATTATCTTGTCACACTGAAAAGGAACAAAAACCGAGATTGTTTCTGTCTCCTGAGCTCAGCTTCTGCTTTATCTCAATTACCATGTTGGCTGCTAACTGGGAATACCTGTGAGATGGAAGAGCAGCTTCTGACATGCGGTTAACTGCTTAACAACAAATACTGGTTGCTAAGCCAACAGCTGGAGAGACATATATACAGGGGCTACAAGGACCTTCTTTGGTACTTAAGATAGCTGCTAAAGTGCAAAATTTTACATTCAGAATTTTAAATTCTGAAATGTTTATGTAAATAAAAACAGAAGGATAGCAAAAACATTATTCCAGTTTCTCGATCAGAACATTCTCAACCTCACCTTTTTAGTTATACTTGTTTGGGACTCAGCTATGTTCTCTTTACAACCATGTACAGCATAACTTCATGTAAAAGTTGAGGAATGTTGGCCTAAGAATTTAAGCTCAGAGCCTTCTGATTTCTGAACACTTCTTTAGGTGGTGCTGTGTGCCAAGAGATCACATACAAACAACAGCCCAGGCACTTGATTTCTGTGGGAGGTAGACAGTAGACTTTTGTTGCTACTTGAGAAAAAAAGGAAAAATGAGGAAGGGCAAACGTAGCAGCCAGGCTGTGGAAGATAATCAGCTAATAGCTCAAAATTAACAATGATACAAGAAATGAGCAGGAAAAAAGAGAGATGTGAAGATTACAGTGTTACAAAGTGTAGACCAGTCTTATATGATGTGTTGCAAACCATGTAGAAGAAGTAACAAGAGTTACCACCTGTTTGCAGATAAAATACCAGGAACACTGAAAAGACAAATATGACACTGAGGCTGAGGGCACAGGCGTCAAAAGAATTCATAAATGTGTAAATGTGCACACTGTAATGGTGAAAGATATCGAGCAAAACCATGCTATACGAGTAGAAATTAATTAAAATCAAGGTATCAGTAAAATATAAGCCATCAACAGTGAAGATGCATGTTTAGGATTTAACAAACATTTAACACCTAACTCCTACATGAATGAAGAGGTAAGGAGAGAAAAATGGAAGAACGAAGAAATGGAGAGCTAGAGAGAAGGGGGAATTTACAGAACAGGCAAGTTCTGCTTTGTGCTTCATGAAACATTAACTAGGAGCACCAGACCAAACAGTCTTGTCTTTACCTTCCATAGTATTCAGGAATCCAACAAAGGAATACAGATCACAATGTAGACTGGGACCCACACGAACAGTGTAGTTTCTTTTTACAATTAAAAAAAAATACTAAAAGTGCTTTTTTCTTTACTTAGACCTAGTAATCAGCTATAATTTCTAACAAAAATGGGACACAGCATAAAATGAAAAGTGAGCCAGCGTTCAAAGAGGAAATTCAGCTCTCATCTGGAGAAATTAAATAAAAGTTATGAAAGGAGTTCAGAAAGTTTAAACTATTTGAGACCAACATCGTGAAAGAATGTCAAATGGATGAGCCCAGGTTGAGGAAAACATTTCAAAGTACGGATGCTTAATGACAAGAAAAGTTAATGGAAGGAGACATAATCAGTTGGCAAGCAGTTACCACCTCAGAAGTATGTAAGAAATGAGGACCCAAGTAAGCTGAGTAGCCTATAATACCATATAATCACTGGGCATTTTAACAGGCCATGGTCAGTCAAGCATCCAAGTGAGTCGGCTGGTCTTGCCAGAGGCTGTGCTCCTACAGTCCTAGGGGATGAGGTCTGTGTCTTCTCCCTTGCAAGAGCACTGAATGCCTCCCTGATGCTTAAAGGCTTCTAATTACACAGTAATCACCACGTTCAGTCAAACAAAGCCACCGATTTGGCACATACCAGCAACCTGGCAAGCCAGGATGTTATACATGTTTATGCTGTGCTGGGTGGTATATCTATTTTAAAATAGAGAATAAAGGAAAAAAAAAAGCAAACTGAGAAAAGGTTGGTTTAAGCCATCTGGAAGAATTAAACTCTGCACTGTCAAATCTGTGGATGACAGAAAAATGATTTAGAGCTCCTTATCTGCAGAGGCTATAAAAACCTACAGAATTACCTTGAAATTAGCCATCAGTAAGTTGAATTTTTAGAATTTTTGACATAAATAACTGTAAATAAGTAAATGTAACTAGTACTAGTAGATTTAAGCATACCTGTGCAGAGTGCAGTGCACGGCTCTAATCGGCCACAACCAAGAACAGTGAATTCATGGTGCGACAGGGTCCATGAAAGCTTTTCATTTTCAGTCTAACCAGGGGAATAGAGAATCTGCCATTGACAGAAATTAAATAAAATGAAGGTAGATCCTATTGCTCTTCATAAACAAAAACAACAACAAAAAAGAGATAAATAACTACTGGAAATAAAGAAACACTGGCATAGGATTGGAGTGCTCAGAAAAGAGAATAAATTTGAATGAAAGTTAGAAAATGGCTTCCATCTGCACAAAAGTAGGATTTTGGAACATCTTCCAATAGATGGGCAGGTGGAAAATCTAACAGGTTTTAAACGCTATAAATTTATGAAGTGAATTATAGACATGCTGCTAGTGACATCAAGGAGCTGTTCTTGATGATCCATCAGATTCTTTCCAGTTCTACCTTTCTAATCATTAAATAAACTTTGTGCACTACATCACACTTGGAGATGTCACATAAATAAAAGGGTCCAACTCACCCAGTGGTGGAACGTGCTGCTTTTGAGTCACCCCTTACCAACATCTTTTTTCACCATTGATTTCACCACAAGTTTAACAGAAAGGCAATTTTCACTCAATGACTGGACCAAAACCAAGTATCTGCTGAAGATCTTAAATTCACTGCTTATCTTCTGAAACATCTTACCTCTGTTTCAAGACATGAGAAGCTGCAAATGAAATTTTGCCACATTTTGCCACTTTGCTAAGAAAGCAACAGTTGTACAAGGGGAAGGACATAAGGGGATTGTGCCACTGTCTCTTCCCCGCCAACCTCCCCCCCCCAACCCAGTTTTTTCCATATTTTGCACAATTTATCTTTGAGAAAACATTTGCCCTTGAAATGGCTCTGGTTTGAGTTTGCTGCCTCAGCATTAGTTGAGATTTCACTGCTGATTACTCACAGTGTTGTAGTGGGCAGCTCCGACTGCCCCCCTTGTCTTGTTTCTCTGTGGTTCTTTTAGACAGAAGCTTTATTACTCTTGTACTGCTGAGAAAAACCACACAGAAGACAAATATAGCCTGTGGGAAATACTTCTTTTTACTTCAGAATAATGGAAAAAGTAAGCTATTTACATTGCTATGCAACTTCTATTATTACTGATGTTGCAAATCCTTCACCCTTTCTCCATACAAAGCTTAACCAACTTCAATGCTTTTTTCTGTTTGCATTTCTTCTTCAACTCTACTACATTTGGGTTAGCCCTCTCCCATCACACCTACTGAAAACCTTTTCTTATCTTGCCTGAAGCTGGTCCAAAACACAGCTTCTTAAACTGTAAGTGTAGGGAAACTGAATTGAATAGTCCTAATAGGTATTTTGTTTTTACAATTCCATTTAGTGCTGAATATTTAGTAATGGAAAATAAAATGAACAGCTGATTCACTGCTGGAGGTCTCTAAATACAGAGACTTGTAAATTGAAGTTATGGAAATGTTCCAAAACGTGCTGGGACACTGAATTTGAGCAAAGAGGTACTGATGTATTTTATATTCTGATTCCCCTTCAGATCTGTGCTGAGCCATTTTTAAAGCAAAAGTAGGAAAAGCATAGTAGCAGCAGTCAGCCCAGACAAATGCATGTGTCTACAATCAACAGCACGTATACAGCCGCAGGACAGGACAGGTGGCAGTGGTGTGTAAGAAGATGTAGGATTTGTTTCAGACAAACATCATACTTGAGAGAAAGGAAATCATAATACAGGGCTGCAGGAAGAGAAGTATTATTTCTAAGTCTGGTGAAGTGGTTCTTTCCCGAGCACCGTTTCAGGATGGCGCTGACCCTGAGTACTGTATCTTGTTTTGGGAACCAAAGTTCAAGGATGAGTGGGCCAACTGGACAAGAGTCCGGAGAAGAACTGAGTACTTGTGCATAGAAAACATGCCCTACAAGGAGGGCTGCTCTTTAAATGTGAGAAGAGAAAGCTTAAGGAACAACATAGCAATCAATTTAGAAATAACTGTAAAGACGAAGGGAGTCAAGTTGCTCAATATCCAATGGAGGAAGGACAGAGAGCAGCGCGGAAATAACTCTCTAAAGGTAAGGCCAATTTCACGCTGCAATAGATCACCAAGGAAGATTATGAATTTTCCACTGCCGGAAGAGTTTTAAGCCAGGCTTGACAAGCATGTGTTGTGGGCACATGGTCCATGTTACGAGATAAATGCGATGGGCACGTTTGTCTTTCCACGGGACAGAAAGAGGTCCATTCGAGACTTACTTTCTGTGCACCATGAACACTATATTCCAAGCAAGCAGGATGCTCTTCTACTAGAACACAAAAATGAAGAATATTATAAACCTTCTACACCTACAGTCATCTACTTTTGGGTTTACTTTTGTTCCTCTTAACGTCTCTGCGACAGCCCCAAAATGCAAATTCAATCTTGCGCTCAGATCTGAGGTGACATCACCTGAGGCTTCCTTTCATTTTTGTGTTTTCTTCACAATTGGATGAAATGACGACGATGCCACTGAGGCTGAAAATCTCAACAAGGCGGCAAATATTTCCTATTCCAGATTTCATGTTATTTTTAAACTAGTACCACTACTCTGGAATGCTAAGTACGTTCTTCTGACAAAAACTTCTGTCAGAATTGTATCATCAAAGCATACTCCTACAGAAGAATGTCTTCAGCCTCTTCTGCTTTTTTATGTAGCTGTTTCTGCATCCCAAAGAGGAACACTGTGGGCTTGCAAGAGACGTTTGCTATTGCCAGCTCCAATCCATTTATTCACCATTTAAAGAAAATGACATTTTGAATTAAGAAGTATCTGTAGGGTTTTACTCTCCTCTTGATGCACACATCCATTGCCCACAAATACAAAGAGAATTTTTATCTACACAAACTGAAGGGAAAATCCATTTTTTTACTATTTTAGCTTCCATACGCAGGTATTTTTAAGCTGTAACGATGGGAAGCAGTTGAAAATGGCAGCAGGGCATTTCTAAGCATTGGTACTTTCTTCATATTTATTTCTTGAGTGACATTTTCTGTCTCACAAATCTGAACCAGTAAGCTAGTACATACATGTGAGGTAAACAGGTTCTCCAAATACTTGTTATCGCTGGTCCAGAAAAAAAAGTAGCAGCGTCAGGAAAAAGCAATTTACTGAAAAATCATAAATTTTACATTGGTCATGATAGATTTAATTCTCAGTCATATAGGAATTTTTTAAATGCATTTCATTAAGTGTAAATGGTAATGCCAGATTCCATTTACTCCAGGTTGCCAGCACTTTTCACAAAGGAAAACAAGGAAATACATTTGTACTTAACTACTACATGTATGCCCGGGACAAATTCTGCACATGCTGAGGCTACTAAGTGTCTGATTTCCATAGACATGGCAAAAGACACTGTAATACTTTATTATTATGTCACTACTCAGAACTGACAATTTAATCTAATTTTCTGGCACTACACTTAAAAATGGGAATATGTTCCTGTTCTTATTTTTTCCTAAGGAAGCAGGAAATGAGATTTCATTATAAGAACATGAAACAGAAAGATATGTCAACTGGGAAACAATATCTCCTTCAATTATGAATGAGAGGAGACCAAACTGCTTTACTATTGAAAGAAGCCAGAGGGTTTTTTTAAGAAAAATCCATCAGCCAAAAGAGACTTAACCATTTTCTAGCAAAATGCTAGAGAGTTATAAATGTCATAAACAGCTGCTCCCCTTTGCTATTAGTTTAATTCAAGTTTTAAATTTAAATATATAACTTAAATAAACCAGAATTTCTGAAGAGAGAAAACCATTTTAAAAACAAACTGAAACTGTCTGATCTAACTTTAATGCTGTCTCTGTGGACCTGGTCCTCAACTGAGTAATGGCTTGGAGCAGCATGACCTCCAGCAGTCCCTTCTCACCCAAATGACGCTATGGCTCGTTGAATGTAAAGACTGTAGAGCAGCATACCTGAGACTGAACGCAGTCAGAGGGTCACAGGCTAATTCAGGCTGAAAGGGACCTCGGGGGGTCTCCAGTCCAACCTCCTGCTCAGAGCAGGGGCAGCTTGGCCTCCACCAGGTTGCTCAGGGCTCTCGCCAGCCAGGGTTGGATGGAGATGACCCAACCTCTCTGGGCCCCTGCTCCACTGCTGGACTGTCCTCATGGGAATAATGTTTTTCCTTATGTCCCATCTGACTGAGACTCGTTTTCTCTCATCCTTGTGTGATGCACCACTGTGACGCACGTGGCTGACAGCCTCCCTGTAAGAGCAGGGTGGTGGCTATCAGGTCCCCTTCAGCCTTTGCTTCTCCAGCCCGAACAAGCCCCGGGTCCCTCGGCCTCTCCTCCCAGAGCAAGCGCTGCAGCCCCCTGAGCAGCTTGGTGATCCTCAGCTGAGCTCGCTCCTGGTTTTTGGTGTCTTCCTTGTTTGAGAGGCCCTGGTCAGTGAGGGTACTGCCTGCACTGCCATCATCCTCAACTTCTAGCTTGTCTCCCCTTGCCGAGCAGCTGGGCATTGCTGTCCCTGACCACAGGGTCTGAATACAAAGTGAGGACTTTCTTCAAGCTCAGGCGGTACACTTCTTGGGCTTCACCGTCTCAGTCCACTTTAAAAGCAACAGTATTTCTTTTCCAATGCTGTCACTTCATGGGACTGAATGTAGCACTGCACAATGCAATGTTTTACAGAGCACTGCAATTAATTGCAGGTAGTTGATGTGATGTTGAAATTCAACACAGCAAGGAAAAAAATAGATCTATTGATTTGGGTTATCTCAATTCAGGAGCCATAAGTGTACCTGCTGCACTCCTTTAGAAATTGTTACCTGTAAGGGTGAGGCTGTGGAGTGCACTAGCTGCTGATACCATGACAGCAACACGAGATGGGATTCATTGGCCTTAACTGTTGCAGCTTTAATTTAGCTGTCTAAATCTGAACAAGTTATGATTTCCCTTATAGTCAATGCAGACAGACAGAATTCAGAGGGCAAGTCATGTCACCGTAAGACAGGTGCTTAAGGCAGGTCATATAAACTGCTGCCCGAAGGTACATATTTACTTGACTGTGAAGGGCTCCCAGGGTGTTGGGATCACACTTATTTATCACATTTTTAGATTTCTCAAGTTAGGTGATATGAACCCCACTCGGGGCTAGATTCACAAAGAAGATACGGGCATCTAAATGTCTCTTTATTCACCAAAGACCACCATGAGGACACTGTTAACACTCAGAAAACCCCTATCTAGCCCTGCAGGTGCTTAAATTTTTATTGTATATAATGGAATAATTTCTTTCTAATCCATGTTAAAAAGTGGCTCCTGGTCCCCAGGCAGAGCAGAAGGAAATGCTTTGTGTCCATAGTGACCTAAGTCTAAGATCCTACAGAGCAAATCAGCTGGGGTGCTCTGGAGCATGATAGCTGTTGCTTTAGCCCTTTTACCTCCATAACACAAGCCCCTCTTGCATACACTATTAATACCCTCAGCTCATCTTCTTGAGACTACGTCAATATACTCTACATAAGGCAGAACCCTCTCTGCACACTTTCCCCTGCTGTTTTTCTTTAGCTGCATAAATATCCTGTGTGCTATTGCTGCAGTTCCCCCTCTTTTTTTTTTTTTTTTTTT
>VYZV01016358.1:0-15221 GCA_013401275.1 Pandion haliaetus
ACCCCCATCTCCCCCAGCCAGGCTGGTGCAGCATGTCCCAAGGGTCCTGGCGAGATGCTCTGCCTTCCACCTCCGCCGTGAACCCTGCTGGGACCCCCCCATGCTGAAACCTTGGGGAAAAATCCCACCCCGTGGGGCGAGGAGGGGTGGACCCGACCCAAATATCTCTTGCTTTTCCCTGAGCCCAGCTCATCCCACACCACCCAACCCCAGGCTGGGACATCACTGCTGCCAAAACCGCTTGTGGGGGATGTTTTTCACCCAGTCTTAAAAATAAGCGTCCGTCCTTCCCTCACCCACCCTTTCCCCCGGCCACCGCGGTGGAGTCGGGGTGGACACGGAGGAGTTTCTCTCCCTAAATGCATCCAGCTGGAGAATACATCCTTCTACATGACGGGGCTCTTTCCAGCCCCCCAAAGTCCAACTGTGATGGGAAGCCTGCGGGAAAATGCTTACAGGAATGGGAAAATTTCCCATTCCAGCTCCAGGAATACTTTTCCCTCTCAATTCATTAAATACTCACAAAAGACGTTAGTGCTTTCCGTGACTTGCAGACAACCTGTCCCTCGGCACCGGCCCGCTCGCCTCGGTGCCCCCATCCCTGCTTTCTGTGCTGTGCTGAAGGGCTGGCACTCGGGGAGGGTCCCTTGGGGCAGAAAATACGTAAGCTGGAAGAAAAGTGGGTTTAAAACAAGGGCTCAGCGTCGGAAAAAACGCAACTTTTTTACCCCCAGGTCTGCTTCTGGCTTGTGGCATGGCCGCAGAGGACAACCTCGCTGGCAACAGCCTGCCCCAGGCCAGTGCTGGACCCCCCCGAGCCAGGGCAGAGTGAGGGGGCTGGTGGCTCTCCCTGCTCCCCCGGAAGGCTCCATCCCTCCTGCCCCCCAAAGCGGACAAGTCTGGAAGAGAAAAGGCAGTCCTAAACCCAGCACCCCTCCAATTCTCCCCACCCAAGCCCCACCAGATGGGCACCTCAGGGCTCTGGGGGCTAAACCCAGCTCCCCGCCCCCAGTCCAGACCCCCCCCCAGGCTTGGCTGCACCCACTGGTCTCTGCCGGGACGCTCCCCATAATCTCCCTCTGCCCTTGTGCCAAACCGGGGGCACCGTCGGAGCGGAGCGCTGAGCTGCTGCATGAGCCGGGGAGGAAGGAGAGCCATGGTGCCTCAGTTTCCCTTCTCCCCACCTGTCTCCATGGGCCAAGCACTTTGCTGGAGGACTCACAGGCAGCAGTTTTTATGGGGATTTCCCCCCACCCCCTCCCACCCCCAGCACACTCAGCAGCACTAAGCTCCTCGGAGCAGCAGCTGGGGCAGTTATGGGTCATGGCCCCCAGAAGGAGCCAGCCCCCACCAGTGCAGCCCCACCACCAGAGCTCACCTCCCAGTCCAGCACCAGTCCCACCAGTCAGCCTGGGGACAGGCTGTAGTGGGGATACTGGCAGCACTAGAGGGCAGCAACGGTGCGGGCAGGAGCTGCCCGGCCAGGCAGAGCCCACCACCAGCCAGGAGCACGGTGCTTGAGCTGCCCGGGTATCCCTTGGTGGCCTTGGAGGCATCTTCTCCTCCTCCGATGGAGACTGGCTCAAAATCTGGCTAGTTTATTCTCTGGGCCTGGAAGAGTGGCCAGTCCCTGCTGGGAGACAACCCAGAAAAGCACGGAGCCGTGCTGAGGACACGACAGGATGATGCTGCTGGAAGTGGAGCAAGAACCTGTCTCGGTCCTGGCAAGAGGCCGAGTCCGGCAGCAGACAGCCCTGCGGGCGCGAGAGGACCAGGACAGGGCAGGATCCAAGCCTCCGGCTCTCCCTTGTCCCGGGAGCAGCGGTTCACGGGGCTGGGGAGTCTCTGCAAGCTCCCAGCTCCTGCTGGGATGGAGATACACAGATGCTGCATGGATGTGTTTGCTTCCCTGAGGAACGTTTCCTCCGATGGCCCTACATCACTTCATTGAAAGGCTCCACCAACACCCCGTTACCCTCAGACCTCCCGTGTCCCACCAGGAGAGGTAGCAAGGAGGGTGAACGTCACGGTGGGGCTGGCAACGCTCCCGTTTCCAGGGCGTGGGAGAAGAGACACCTTAGTTTTACCATAACAGCGACCCTAGAAGATGGCACCAGCATCATGCCATGGAAGTGAAGATCCTTTAGAAGAAGAAGACCCTGCCTCAAGTCCCGATCAAGCGACGATCAAGTTCATCTGATCTTCTCTGTGACCACATAGCTCGGCCGGGCTCCCCAGGGAATTAATGCCAAGAAATGAGCGCCAGCTCCTCTGGCTTCAGCCCCAGGCAGCTCCGCTGGATGCAGCCAGCCCCACCGCACCCTCGTGCACAGTGTGGTGCTCCCACCCTTTAGATGTGCACTGAGCTGGGGCGTCCTCTCAGCCCCCCNCTCCGGGCATTGGGGCTGATGGAGAGGGGCAGGCGGGCAACACGTCCCTCCCTAGGGATGGTGAGTCCTCGTCCTCTGCCAGCAAGCAGGGCAGCAGCGAGTGGGTCTCTCCTGCCCTGCTTGCTGGTTTGGTCCCTTTCTGGTCCCCTTCTTCCGAGCCACTGCCCCCAGGTCTGGGAAATCACGTGTGCCCCACAGAGTTGGTCCTTGCCCTCAGGACTCCCCAGAGCAGCCCCGTGTCCAGCTCCCGTGGGACTGACAGCTCCACCGTTTTCCCATTAAATGAACTTCTCATTTGTTTCCTCCTGTAAAAAAAAAAAAAAAATCAACATTTCTTTTCACGTTTGCATAGCATGCAAAAGGCCTGGAAGAATCAGAAACAAACAGCACGGGGAGGTGCAACTTGAAAACCTTGGCAGAAAACAGACTTTCTGCAAAGCGGTGGTCTTTGGGAGGGAGCAGCAGGACTGTGGGGCTGGGGAAGAGAGGGAAGGAGAGGACTCTGCTCCACTCCACCACTGTCCTGCTCATCCCGACAGCGACGAGCGCGGTTGCAGTGACTGTGCTGCTCTGTGGAGGAGCTCTAGGAAGAGAAACCCAGACCTGGAGGTACCTGCAGCCACTCCACAGGCAGAGCTGGCGGGACTGGGAAGGCAGACCCCATCCCAGATTTCCTGCCCATTGTTTTCTACGCCGCTTGCCCAGGAGCTTCACCAGAAGTAAGAAAGAAAAAAAAAAAAAAAAAAATCCCCCTGGCTGAATGTGAAAGTCAGACCCATCACACGAAGGCAGGACCAGCCCCAGAGCCACCTGCCTTGTCCCCAGCGTGCTGGGAAGCCGCTCGGTTCAGGGAAACAGGAAGCCCTGAAATAGCAGAAGCTGGAAACATGTGGCCGGGCGGGGGGGGAACGGTGCTGGGAGCATCCAGCGTCCCACCATCTCACCTGCACAGCCCCTCGTTTGCCCCTTGGCATCGTTTTGTGATGAGCCCGCTGCCCTTTGCCTCCCCTGCCGCTGCGGTTTCCTTATCTCCCCACCCAGCTCATCCCGGCAGACCCCAGTCCAAAGCACTGGGTGCTCCGGGAGCCATCCCTGCCATGCTCTGGGTCACCCTGGATCTTCTGGCACCCCACCTGGAGAGCGTACCCAGAGAGAGGTCCTGGTGATGGGTGCAGCCTGCCTGCCGAAGGCACGGCCATGTCCTGCTGCTAACAGAGAGCTCGGCCCCGTACCCTCCTGGGCTGGGGATAAAAGCAGAGGCGATCCTCAGAAAGCAAGCAACCGGCTTCTTGTCCAACCCCATGATGCGACCGCGCAGGGATGGAGCTGCTGACCCAGGCTGGGCAGAAGGACCTGGAGCCAGGTCCGAGCTGACCACGCAGAGGGCGAGCGGGGAAGGAGGGGATGCTCTGGACCACGTGAGGCTGCAGGGAGGATGCTGCTGCTTCATCCACCTGATATTTGACTGCAGTGGCTACCTGCAATATCTACCTGGCATCGGTCTTCCAGGTACTGACAGCCAGCACGCAGCTGGGAGCCAACAGATGGCAAGGAACACCCCACCCCCCCCCCAAAAAAAAAAAAAGCAAATATCACAGCAAAATGGGAAAAGAGTTGAACTTTAAACATGCCCTACAGCAGTAGGACAGGCAGGACACGAAAACTCATGGGACACAGTGAGGAAAGGAGCGTGCGGCTGGGCATCATGCTAACCAAACCATAAAGAATTACAAGGGGAAAAAAAAAAAAAAGATATTTCAAGTCCAAAGATCATTTCATGAATAGACTGCTAGCCTCTGGGTGCAGAAAATCGGGGGGTGATTATATCGAGGAGAGTTATTTGCAGGCTTAGCCCCCTGCTTGAATGCAGGCTTGGTGCCAAGGAACAGTGACACAGGGCTGGACCCTCCCGGTATTAGTTTAATGAGTTTAATTATGAGGTTAATGCCAGCTAAGCCAGCAGGGAGCCCTGGTCCGGATCAGCTGTGTTCCTCTGTTCTCCCTTGAGCTTGCCCCAGCCTGGGCCGGTCTCAGATACGGCGGCCAAAGGGATTTGGCTGGAGCTGGCAATCAGGCTCCTGCCCCACGGTCCAGGGCTGCCCAATGCTGCTGCTGGTGGGGACCGCAGGAAGGCAGCTCCTAACGACACAGAGGGAAAGGCGGCAGGAGAAAGCCCAGAGAGACAGGATAACCTTTCCCCCCCGTCATCCCACGTCCCAGACGTGCTCTGCCGCTGAATGAAATACCACCGGCCGAGAGGCACATGAGGATCATCCGTTCCCGGTCCCCGGGGACAGCCAGCGGCCAGCCCCTGTCCGAGCAGAACAGAACAATCCCGGGAAGTGACCCGGGGAGGTGAGGGGACAGGATGCCGCGCTGGCCGCCACCGCTGGCATTGTCTCTTTGGATACCTGGGGGATGAAGTCAGAGCCCAGTTTGCTATGGAGGAGCAGGAGGTGGGGGTTGAGCGGGGAACAGCAGCCAGGGGAAAAAAAAAAAAAAAAAAAANAAAAAAAAAACCAACCACAAAATCCCTCTGCTCGCCCGCACGCACCTCGGTCTCCACCCGGGTGAAACCTCAGCGAGGACCTGGAGAAGCTTGTCTCCTCTCATCTGGGGATGCTGGCATCCCTGGGGGGGGAAAGCACCCACTCCACACTGACCACAGTTGCACCACTGTTGAGGAAACCTCCCAGCCCTGGTCTGCAGGCACAAGCCTCCGCACCACCCTGGACAAACCTGGCCCATTGCCTGCCCTGGTAGCTCTTAAAGATAGCGTGCTGTCTCCATGGATGGTCCGTTCACCGCCGACCTTCCCAGGGACTGCCCCGAGGCACCCAGAGGTGGGGAACGTCCTTGGGGTTTTCTTGGGGCACTGGTGGTGGAAATCAGGGCAGAGGGTGTAAAGCAGGAGCAAGACCCCCGGCTCTGGTTGACACCAATACTCTCTGCAGCCTGGAGGGACACGGGTTGGAATCAGCATCACACTGTGCGCTGCGGGGATGAATTTGAGCGCTGAAGGGCTTCACACTGAGGCGGTCCTTCAGGCACTGGTAGGAGCAGGGATGCAGCTCATGGTCAGGTCCCGCAGAGCCGGTGCTCCTTTTCCCACTCCCCCCCAGGATGGGATCCCCACGGACGCTCCCCTCACTGCTGCCAGCCGGCCAGCCCTGGGAGCGGGGGGGAATCTCGCACCCTCAAACCAGCGTGGGACAAGCTGGGGTCTGGGCTGGCGAGGAGAGATGAGCTGGGCTTTTGGAGGGGAAACATAAACTACAAGAGCTGTGCCTGCCACCCCGCAGCTCTCTACCTCCAGCCAAAAAGCAGTCTGGAAAATATGCTTTTAAGTCAGGACCTGCAATGGTCCTACTTTTCCTTTCCCATAAATGTGGAAAGATCCCCCCCCCAAAACACGTGAGAGGGCTTGTCAGGAAAGAAAGGAAGCAGCAGACGGCATCCCTGGGCTTAGGTTATCTCCCAAAATAGTTAGGGCCTCTTGCATCACCACAGCCAGGCTGTCTGGGCAGCCAGGGACTTCCCTCCCCCAGAAGGATGTGGTTCCCCTCTGAAATGCAGCGTGGCACAGACGTCCCCGAGCACACGCAGCCCTGGGTGGCATCATGTGAGTGTCCTCCTGGTTGCTGGAGGAGAAAGCCCCAGCTGGATCTGGCGGAGCTCAGCACTCGGGAGAGGACCAGAGAGCCATGGTTATGTGGGGATGGAGGAGAACTTTTAGTGGGACTACTGAGGTCCTGACCCAAATCTTCCTGCAGTTAGACATTGAGCCCCTCTTGCTACTAGGTTCTAAGCTCAGCAAGAGCAACAGCTCTTTGCTGCGGTATTTTGGTGGAGGAACACCTCGCCTTACGTGCCTTTCTCAGGGCTGACCCGGTCAGCGGGGTGCGATGAAGGAAATTCAACCTATAATTTCTTCAGGGGAACTCTGGTGACTATTTTCACCCCCCCCCAGAGGCTGGGGAGGTCCCTCCAGGTGGAAGCAACTTCATCGAGGAACGTCAAGCCTGGGTGGGCTGAGGGAGCATATCCCAATCCATCAGCCTCTGTGCACAGACAGAAGCCCTGACACGTGCATGCTTGTCCTGCCTCCCCGTAAGTCGAGGGACACCTCCATCCAGCGAAAGGCACCCCATCCCTTCTTCCTGGGGAGGAAGAACACAGGGAGGCACAGGCAACATCTGCCCAGAGGTGCTCTCTGTGGTGGTGGCCACCAGGGAGGTTTCTGGCTGCCCTCCGCGCAGCAAGGGACGGAGGTGGCTGGTTGCCAGCCAGCCCGTGTGTGGCTACAGGCCACTTCTGCTAAATCTCTCACCTCCATGACCCAGCCCGGCCGCTCGGGTCCCCAGGACAACAGGAGATCTGCTCATCTGGCATCGCAGCTGGAGCTGAATGCCCCCAGCCTGGAGGAGGGCGCTTACCGAAGACGCTAGGAAAAGAACGTATAGGATCTACGGCTGAAGCAGCGCCTGCTCTGCTAGTAAATAACCACCGCCATCTCCGGAAAGGCTGGGTTTGCAGCTGGGCTTGAAGAAAAAGGTGCAGGCAGGAGACCCGTGCAGTTGCCTCGACTCCGGTTAGCCACTTCCCGTCCCTCGGCAGCCCCGCGTACGCTGCTCTCGCTTCCAAGAAAACGAGCAAGCAGTTAGCAGGCAGCAGAATGCAGGGCGGCGAACGCATGGCTGGAAGCGGTAGCAGCCTTGCAGCTGGCCCCGTGCAGGCATCGCGTGCCTGCTCCAGCCTGGTTAGGGCCGGGTTTCTTCTACACTGACCGTGGTGGGATTGGGGTGGGGGGGGCTGCAGCCCACTTTCCCTGCTCTCTGCTGCCTGCATCCTGACCAGCCTGGACCAGCAGCTCCCAGCTGATGCTGGGGGCTGCAGCGTCCCCCGGGCAGTGCTGCTCAGGGGCTGACCGTCCCCGGCTCCTCCAGCACCCTTAGCTCCCAGTGCCTCCGGAGGGTAGGTTCCCACCCTGGAAGGTCCAAAGCACTCTCAAGACTCTTTGCAGAGCTCCACACAAAGTCCAACCTGGCCCTGCTGCTCCCAGGGCTCCTTGGCCCTGGTCCAGCCTCCTCCGAGCTGCTGCGCAAAGAGGGGCCCGGGGGAGGAACTGACGTTTCGCAGGATGGGCTCGTTCACGCTGATTATTTTTGCAGCACCTCCACTGCACGTGCACACAGGGGCCATCCAACTCTCCCCGCTGACCGCCTCGCTCAGCCTCAGCCCTCGTTGCTCTTGGGTTTTCAGCCGCCACGTGAGCATGGCCGGGATGCAGTGGTCCCCGCCAGCCCTTGGACAACTGTCCCCACCGTGGCCCGGCAGATGCCATAGTCCCCATCTCAGTGCCGCTCTGCCACCCAGGTGGGTCCCCAACCCCTGCCCAGGGTCCCCAGAGGACCTGCTGGAGCCCCTGTGCCCAAAGGGGTCCGCTTGCAGCGATGTGCATGAGACCGTCCCTGCGGGTTCGGCTGAGCATCGCCATTGGTGCTGTTGTCGGTGCAGGCTGGGCAGGCCAGCGCTGGCATTAGGTCCCATGTCACCCTGTCAGCCACATGGAGCACCGGCACCGTGGGGTGCGCAGTGCCAGGCCCACTGTCCTCCCAGCACCAACCCAAGCAGATGCTGACAGCTATACCATAGGGTGCAGGAGGTACCACGAGCCCTGGAGAGGATCCTGAGCAACATGGAGCACCCACGTAGCCTGCCCCATTTGAGGGGCTGGAGGAAACCCAGGGTGAAACCCAAACCCCTCCCCTGGCAACCCCCACAACAAACAACCTCTCTGGAGCTTCACCAAGTCTGTTATTTTGCTGCAGGGGTGTATCAGCCACAGCAAATTTGGGGCTTGAGAGTATTTATGTCTGCAGCTGCTTAGTGATGTTTGCAGACGCCGCGCTGGTGCGAGCCGGCGGCACCCAGGGAAGGCAACGGCGTGGGATTCCCCAGCCCAGCACTGAGCATCGCCGTGACCCAGCCAGAGCCCACGCTCTTGGGGGGGCCGGGGGTGGTGTCTTAAAAAATCCCCTTCCCACGCAGGCTGGTATGACGCTTGTGATGCCCAGAGGCAGAAAGGGACTGTGGGTGGAATAAATACCGGAGTCAGAGCTAGATTGCAAGGGCGAAACGCCTGCATGCAGTGACTCAGAGGGGGGGGGGAAGGGGAAAAAATGTCCTGAGTGACACTGGTGTTGCTGCCATCACCAGCGTGCACGTCAGGGACAGTTCCCACAGCTCCTGCTGCCCTGGTCCCATTGATGTGGGCTGAGTCTCCCCACAGAGCGGGGTGCTCCGGCCCCCGTCGTGCAGCTGAGCATCACCGGGCACATCTCCGAGCATCACTGCCGCCCCCGGCCCCACCGCGCTGCTCCCACCATCCCCATCTTCTGGCTGCCCCTCGGCTGGGCCGGAGGGGTCCGTTCAGGAGGCAGATCAGCAGCCACATCACACAGCGTGGGGAGAGCGATGGCAGAAAGCGTCGCCACGCGTGACCTGCCCTGCGCAGGGCTCTGCTGGGGCCGCTCGGAAGCTTCCACCACGCTCCTGCCCTCCCTCCCGAGCGCTTGAGTTTGCAGGATTAACACGTGTTCAGCAGACTTCCACGACGGCACTAAGCCTCAGGCTGGCAGATTAGATGACCAATATCCTCCTGATCAGCACCCCATGAACCAAGGGGTGAGGGAAGAAGCTAAAACCATTTCCTGCTCAGACAGTTGCAACAGAGCCGCACGTGGTCCTGCTCCACGCGGACATCACAGGGAAGGAAGGGCAGCACTGCCAGCCTGGAAACGAGCAGAGCCCCGCGTTCCTCCTCTCCCCTGAGCTCCTCCCGGTCATCCCACTGCTCGCAGGGCAGCTTGTGGGGAAGGGAAACCCAGGGGTGAGACCGAGCATCCCTCACAACTGCCGAATCTGACTCCAAGCTCAGCTGCTCCCCAGATCCATCTCACGCCTGGGCCGTTCCCTCATCGACAGCACCTTCTGCCTGCCCCACCGAGCCCGGCAGGGACAGGCAAGGGACCCAGCGAGGCGGGGAGTCCCCCCGCATCGCCCACGGCAGAGGGGCTGCAAACCCACATCCCGTGGGGATCTTGTTCCTGGGATTGCTGCCAGTGGCCATGACCAGAGGAAGCGTCCCCAGGGCACGTCCGTTAGGAAGCGGGACCCCCGGAGCAGTGTCCGCGGGCAGCATCACCCACCCCAGCCTTTCTCAGCGCACTGGGAACCAACCCACAGCTGCAAACCCGGCTCTGCGGCAAGAGACCTCGTTCACCTCTGCTTTCTTTAGGCCAAGCAAAAAATACTCCCTGTAATGCATCTTTAGGGTAAAGTAGGTGGCTTTTTAAAAGAGAGTATCAACAGGAGCAGAGTGGGTCCCACAGCACGCCAGGAACAGGTCCCCAGGGCCTCCTCCCACCAGAGCGAGAGAAGGGGACAGTGGCTCATCCCCCCTAGAAGATGGAGGTGGAAAGGGACGGACTCTGCCCTCCTCTCCCACTCCCACACCGTCCAAGAGCCAGAGCCCACGTGAAGGGATGGCCGAGCAGCTGCCATGGCCATTTACCCGCCCTGCAGCCCCTGATGAGGCCACCCCCCGCTCCAGCTGCATGGCTCCAGCCCTCCTGTCCCCCCTCTCCCCCCTCCCCAGCAGGGTCAGGGGCAACCAGGCAGGCTGGATCCAGCAGCCAGACTCCCTGCCAGCTCCTGGGATTGCTCCAGGGAGACCCAAGCTCACGGACCGGGGTTTGCCCCAGCCAGGCAGGGGTCACAAGGCAGCAGGAGGGCTTGAGTCCTGGGGCCACGTTGCAGGGGGCTTCACTAAGGTCCCCCCCAAGCAGACCTGGCTCCCTCCCTCTGTCCATCCATCCCTGCTGCCAGGGTCAGAGCTTGGAGCACTGCAGCGGCAGGCAGAGGGTAGCCCAGCCTACACTGCAGGCAGGCAGGGAGGACCAAGGGGTCCCCTACCCCGCTTCAGGCAGACAAATGCTGCTTAATTTGCTTCCCTGAGGCCTCTCTCCTCCCCCCCCAACCCCCCCATCTCTGATGCCCCGCTGGCTGGCAGCCCCCAGGGCTAGGGCACAGCACAGGCATGCCCGCTCCCACCCCTGCAGGCAGCTACGGAGAAGAGAGGAGCCCATGGGAAAAGGCTGGACACGCACACAGACAACCAGGGAGACTGAAAATCCCGTTCATAAAAATACATCCCCCCTGTACAGTGTCTGACATCCTTTTTACAGTATTTACAGCAGCAGGCAGGGCAGACAGAGGCACTTGGGGTGCAGGCAGGGGCCTTATCTGAGGCTACCTGTGCCAAGCGAAGGGCCAGCAGCGGTCGTCACTGCCTGCGGCAGACGCTGCTGTGGGAACAGATTTTCCTGACCCAGGAGGGGACACCAAGGTCTCACCGATGTGCTGCAAGCTGACCTTCCCTAACAATCACCCAGGGTTTCTCCTCTGGCTTCAACAGTAGACGCCCCCAGCCCCCCAAACCCACTCAGTCACAAGAGCTGCCAGCCCCCCTCGTAGGGCAAAGCCCGGTGCCCCCAGCGAGAGCTCATCCCCATCTCATGCTGGCAGAGTCCTGCCCTGCACGCAGGAGCAGAGCAAGGCCCAGCCACCATCACGGCCCAGCTGCCCGTCCCATTGCCGGATCAGTCCCCGCTTGCGGTCGGCACCGCGCGGAGCGGCGCGGCACGGGAGAGCTGTCGCCTACGTGGGCGGTGGGTGGCAGGGGCACAGAAGCAGAGGGTGCGTCGGGGAGGCACGGGGCTCATCTGCTGTGGATCTTCCTCTCCAAACTCGCCACCAAAACCACATCTCACATCTCTGCAGGACAATCAAGGGGGAAAAGAAAAAAAAAGAAAAAAGGTTGGTGAGATGACTGTTGGGGGGAGGAAGGCTGCACAGCGCACGGGACCCCCCCAGGCATCACCAGCAGCAGGGTTAGAGCAGAAATCTGTTGGGGGGGCTCTGGTTCCCTACCTGCCTCACTGCCTCCCAGTATGACTCAGGGCCAGCAGAAGCAACGCTTCCCCACAGCCACCTCATTTTGGACACTCAGAAGGGAAGGGAACAGATACTGAGAACTGTGACTTTTGCAGCCTGCCTAGGGGGAAACACTTTTTTTTTTTTCTTTTCCAAATCAAGTTGTCTGTGCTTCCACCCTGTCCCCAGGGACCCCTTTGGAGAGGAAGTGTGGCCTCTGCCTCAGTTTCCCCAGCAAGGAAGCTACTGGGGACCAGCCAACCTCACAGAACTGCAGAGCTGCCTGGGTAAAGCTGCCAGAGATGCCCAGCATGGCATCACCACCTGCCCAAAGGGTACCTGCAGCCAAGCGCTTTGCCAGGAGAAAAACATCTGCAGGAGGAGACCACGACCCATCCGTGCTCCCTGAGGGCTGGGATTCCCCTCTCTGCCACCACACGGACTCTCTGAAGCTGTTCCCACTCCACAGATGCAGAAGTCTCACTCTGAGACCTGCCCACGGCTTCGCTCAGTGCCGACACGTCCCAAGGAGCACTTCCACAGGCATGTGTTAGGTGGTACTTATCGAGTCCGAATCCTCACTTTCCTCCCTCCAGATGGGATATTTCCACAGGGCTAATTTTTTTCCAGGCTGGGGTATACCACAAGGAAAAATACTCTTTTCCCTCTGCCCACCTTCCCCCCCATAGCAAAGAAAAGCCTTTGAGCAGCAGTCGGAGGGATGCTGCAGGCAGAGAGCCACAGGCATGTGTACATCTTCCTGAAAATGTCAATAGCTCTGCAGGTTGCACTGTTTGGCCAGCTTTTTTGCAGGCCTTTGTTGTCAGGACCAGCCTGGCCTTCACATCCCCCAAACTCATCCACCAGGACAGCACTGCCACCTCCACTTCACCAGCTGGGGGAAACTGAGGCACCAGAGGGGGAAGACACTCAAGCAGTGGAATTTCTGCCCCAGCTGAAAGAGCTTGAAGGGGGGTAGGGGGGTGACATCCAGATGAGCCCCCCCAAGAAGAAGAGGCAGAAGGATTCCACCCCTGCCGCCAAAACCAGGCTCTAAGCTCCCTGCAGTGGGAGCCCCAGCTAGGACAGGTGCTGGGCCAGGCTCTGCCGAGCCAGAGGCAATGGAGAAGCCCCAGCCCAGTCTTCCTGCCACGCTGGATGCAGCTTGGGGCTCGGGAAGCGCACGGATCAGAGCTGCGTACGTACCCTCCAACACTTTATCCAGATCCGCAATGAATTCCTCCAGCTCCTGCGTGTCTCCAAGCTTAGCTAGCAGAGAGAAACACACCATCAGGTCTCTCCATTCCCCCTCACCAGCTCTAATTTGGAAGAAGAAAGATCCCTACCCCTTGCTTCTAAGCGCAATTGCTCCGGCTGCCTGCTGCTTCTGTACCAGCCAGGTGCTGCCTGGCAGCGGTGGGAGGGGGCTACGGGGGGGGCTTCGCGTGCGATGGGGGCTGATCACAGCTCAGGAATAACCCCAGCCAAATGCCCCCGAGCACAGCGTCCCCGTGGGTCAAGGCACCTCCGTGGGATTACAGCCCACCCTTGTACCCAGCTGCTGAAGGCTTCAAAACGGCAGCACTGAACTTTTCCAAGCAGTTGCCCAGCACTGCCCGGCTCTGGACTCCCGCACTCGCGTGGGGCTTAAGGGCAGCTCTAGCATCACCCACCCCCAGGGCAGGGTGCTCCCCCCACCCCCGTGTGCGCACGTTGGTCGGGGCTGGGAGTTACAGAGCTGAGGAGCAAGGGGGTTCACCAAGGATGCTGCTTGAGGGCGGCACGGGCAGGAAAACCCCAGGACTCACTCTGACCTGCAGACACGTGGTATTTCCACCCCCCCACACACCCCCTCTGCCCTTCACACCCAAACCCCCACACCCGCTCTGCCCCCGATCTCGAGGCCCAGCTCTGGGGGGAGGATGGTGTCCGCAGATATCACGCAGATCAGCATCCCATAACCCAGCCAGCGGCACTTCAGGCTCAATGTGGGGGAAAGCGGAGAGGCAGGGCACGTGCTCCCACGCACGCGAGGTTGGTCAGCAAGGGCTCAGCTGGGGCCAGAGCCGGATCCGTACATGGTGGGAAGGGTGCTCACCTTCCCTGGGCTGTCTCATCCCTGCACAATCCTGTGCTTCCCAGGTCAGGAACAAAGCCCCTCGCTGTGACCCTCCTAAACAGACCTCTGGCTCAGTCTAGCCTTGACTGGAAACACGCCAATCCAACTTCATACCTCTTCCAGGATCCAGTCGGGACCCCAGGGCTCATTCCCACCTCCAAAGCCAATCCCTTGGCACCCGCCCCTGCCCAGGACAGGCTCATCGCTGCTGAGCCAAGCCAAGCACGCAGAAACTGCCCTTCGGACAGACTTTTCAGCCTCACCTTTGGAAGGGTAAGCATTGGCAGGGGTGTTGAGGTCCTCCTCGCTAGAGTTGAGACTGCTTCCTGGGGATGTGCTGGTACCTGCAGATCCAAAGCATCAGTCACTGTCCGTGGCTACAGGCACCTTATAAACAAGTTGCAGGACCAGGGACTGGTCATGTGCGTGGCGCAGGGTCCCTGGTTCACCCTCACTCTTGGCCAGCCCATCTGCTCTCCCCCTGCTGCAAGGAGCGCTTGGAAAAAGGGAACTGAGCTTCTCTGCCAGGCCAAACAGCACCAGAGGTTGCCTGGGCACGGCCACAGGGACTCTGCAGGAGTATTATAGCCAACTAGCTCCCAGCTGTCTCAAGCCTCGTGCAGTCCTGCAGCAGCCAACCCAGCAGAAGGTGCCCCAGCAGATGTTGGCAGGTCCTGGGCCAGGACCCAGCGGCCATCACCCCATGCTACCCATCCAGCCCTCGAGAGATGAGTCAGGTGGGTAACTCAGAGGTGGGATCAGCCGGAAGCTCCATGGTTTTACCATGGAGGAACCCCCAAGCTCCCAAAGCAACTCGATGCGGATGGACACCATCCTCCCCCAGGACTCCTCATTCCCCAGCCCCCCGGACTCACTCTCCAGCTCATCGATGCCGCTGTCGTACACGTTCTGTCCCGCTTTCCTCTTCAGCTCCTCCAGGTGCTGCTCATATTGACAGGCAGGACCTCTGTCAAAGCCCTCCATCACCTCATCAAACTCCCGCAGCAGGTCGCTGAGATCATCGGCCATCGCTGGGGGCAAGAAGTCAGCGGAGGGAAGGGTTTGGGGCAGGCGCCAGGCAGACAGCCCCGACGAAAGCCTCTCGGGAGCAGTACCAGGCCGAGGAGAGGGCAGACCCGGGCTCCGGACCCCCTCTCTGCAGGCAGGCTGCCAGCTCTTGCTCCGTACAGCAAGTTCAGGGCTGACATTGCCTCTCCCTCCCTCCCCGCAGAGCTCTGAGCACACCCAGCATCCTTCCAGCTCATCCCACAAGTGAGCAGGGGCCCAACCCAGCGAAGAGCTGGTCCTAAGCGGGCAAGGGTCTTGGTCCTGAACCCAGCTTCTTCCTCTGCCTTCAGGGGGGGTTACAGCAGGGCGGAACAGGGGCCCTGGGCCATGCTGAGCCTGGGTGACCAGCAAGAGCACACCGCAGCCCGGTGGCTGCTCCCCGGGGATGTGCCGCTTACTCCCTCCGGATCCGGATCCGGATCCGTCCCCGGGGAGGCGAGGCGAGGCCGGAGCAGTCACGCAGAGACACTTCAGAGAGCTGAGGACACCAGCCCAACCGGCGGAGAGGAGTCGGGCTCAGGCCAGCCCCGGGCTCAGGCTTCCCCCGACGGGGCCCACCAGCGGGTTTGGGGAGGCGGCAGCGCTGACGCAAAGTCGGGGAAAAAAAACCCGACGGAACCCCAGGCGGCACATTTTGGGGGGGGAGG
>VYZV01016358.1:15592-109506 GCA_013401275.1 Pandion haliaetus
GCTCGGCCTCGTCTCCGCGCTCCGACGGCGCTGGGCCATGCCCGGGGGCTGGGGGCCTTCGTCACGCGGAGCCGGGTGGCCGAAGCCCTTCCACGCGACAGCGGCCACGGGGGGATCTCCCGAGGCGCAGAGCTGGCTGCGGCATCTCTCCGGTCCGGCCCTGCCTCCTACTTGGCACACTGGTCCCTTCTGCGCGGCGGGAGAGCTTCTCCCTAGGCCGGAGATGTTCTTGAGGTCTTCGGGTTTCCTCCCAGGTGCCTTGTTGCCTTCCCTGCGTCGTCGTCCATCCACCAGAACGTGAAGTCCCGTAGGATTTTTCCACTTGTGTTGGCTTTCCTTCAGCCAAGCTTCGCCTCCTTGCCTCGGAGCCCACCCCTCCTTCGGGCTTTCTGCGCCCAGGTCACTTCTCAGCGTGCCAGGAGGGGCTTTGCTGTAGATTTTCTTTTTCTCATGTTTTAACCTCTCCTGTGCCTGCTTGCCCAAGGCGGGCCCAGCTGCACAATATTGCTTCCCAGTCTACGATCATTTCTGCCCTTGTGTCTTCTGCTGAGGTCCGTCCTCTTTGCTACAGAGCTCCCGAGACAAGAGTAAGGGGTGCCCAACGAGTTACTTCTCTGCACGCACGAGCTGTGCCTTTTCTTCCCTGCCATGAATGAAAAACCGTCAGATCTTCTGGTGGCATTAACCCAGCAACTGTCCGGGGGCGAGAAGGAAGGCAAGGGAAGCAGACGTTCCCTCTGTCCCATCTGCTGGTTTGGAAAAGCTGGACTCAGGCTGTGCTTGCTTTTTTCGAGGCTACGTCCCCCTAAGTGCCTAAAATATCTTCAGACCATCTCAGTAGACCATCTCTCTAGGCTTAGGACGCCTTGGTGGATTCAGGAGCCCAAGGCTTTTTGCCAGCCCTGAGCGAGCATCCTCCGGTCGGGTGAGCAGGTCACAGCGGGAGACGACAGCCTCCGGAGAACACAAGGGCACTCATGAGCTTTCTAGCTGTGCCGGCCTGGGGTTTTCTTCAGCTCTTACGCCTTCTGCACCTAACCACCAGCAAATGCTGACACTTTGGTGGCCCTGCGAGCGAGGTGATCCGGGTGAGCTTCTCTCCTTCAGCTTTACTAGTGAGTTTTCAAGTCAAGAGCTTTGTGTCTGGGCAACACTCTACAACACACTCCCACGACGGGTAGCTGCAGCAAGCATCGCCGCTCAGCCCAGCGCTGAGTAATTCCAGCACCAACAGCTGGCAGATGAAGAGGTCCTCGGCCATTAAATGCTGTCTCGTAGCTTGTGACAAGAACAAATACTGGAACATCAGCCAGAGACCTTTGCCTGGTGATTGCAGGCTGTACTGGGGACCCTTCGATCTTTCCCGCAGAGCAGAGGAAGGCATTCACCACCCCTTGCTGTTAGCTGCTGGCTTGTGGATGGGGACGGTATTCCCGCACGGTGCTTCAATTTCATAGAATAGAATTATAGAATCAGTTCGCCTGGAAAAGACCCTTAAGATCACCAAGCCCAACTGTTAACCTAACACTGCCAAGTCCACCACTAAACCATGTCCCTCAGTGCCACATCTACACATCTTTTAAATACCTCCAGGGATGGTGACTCCACCGCTTCCCTGGGCAGCCTGTCCCGGTGCTCAATAACCCTTTCGGTGAAGAAATTGTTCCTGATACCCAATTTTGACAAAACCTGGCTGCCTGCATGGGCTCCTGTAGCTACAGGAGGCCAGGCATTACAGGGGAGAAGAGTCTAGTTATCACATTATTGCAGATGGAAAGTATCTTTACTGTTTATCTCCATTTGTTCATGTTCTGGGTAGCCATACCGATCAACCAACGCCAGCAGCATTTGGCAGTGTCCCTGGTTCTTCCCAGCGCGGGGTGCTGCAGGACATGATTTTGCCCCTTGCGACGCAGAACCCGTATTTAGCAGACATTGCACATCAGCACCTGAGATGCTACTGGGAAGCTCTAACAGAGCAGGCTCCCCTGCCGCAGCGGGAGTGACCCAGCTCTCGTTTGCCATGCCCTGGTCTGGGATATTCCACGGTGACTGACACAGCCTGGTGAAGGCTGGGAACCCCAGGCAGTTCCTCTCACACTGGGTGGTGAGGGATGCTCAGCCAGCTTCGGGCTGCTTCTGCTCCGCATCTCTTGCTCTCCCTCCGAAGGCAAGAAACATGCTGCCCATCGCCAGCAAAATGCTGCCCTTGCTGCTTCTTCATCTGATGGCTCCTTTCAGCTGGGGCGAATGCTCACTGACTTTTTAGGTCAAACAAAATCAAGTATTGATCCCGTGGTACCCAGCACTGCTTCAAGAGACCGGGGCAATATTATCTGCCAGGTGAGCGTGACCCTTTCCTCTCTGGATTTAAGCCCTCGGGCAGTTTCTCTCGTCTCAAAATACAAATAAAGCAATGCTTTGCTCGGAGGAACTGATTTTGAGTCATTTGCGTTCTTTCAGTTTACCACGGGAACTTGAGTTGACAAGTGTTACATGATGCCATTGGATACGTTTACACACGCGCGTATCCTGATCAGCAGTATAAGGGAGACGTGTGGGTTAAAAAGAAGAAGAAAAAGGATCCTGCGTTCTTTGCTGATGACTGTAAAATCACTCACTCGCTGATGAAGCTGAGTAACTGATCCTACTGCTGCAAGGTGCTCCCTGTTGTACCCTTCTTCAGACCTCCAAGCTTGACCCTATCTGTAAAAACCCCGCCAGTGCTGGGTGGCCCCAGACAGTTTTGGTGGTGTTGGTGCTAACAACCAGCCAGCAACCACCCCCAACAGCAAGCCACCTCCCCATGCCGATGCTGGGGGTCTAGGAAGAGCAAGACAGAAAACTTCAGGTTGTTCCAAAAGGCGAAATCACAGGGGCTTGCAGATCCAGCTTGGGGAAGAGAGGAAAAAAGCCCAATGGTAACTAAAGCTGAAGCATAACAAAAGCTAACTGGCTTTTTCAGAGCTGGTGCAGAGGGATACTAACGCTTCACGAATGACAGTGCTTTGCAACTGATTTGTAAAGCAGGGTTTATTCGGTGAGGCTGAAATAAAACAAGTTACAAGCAAATACTTGTGCATGCCAGGCAGTGACAGCCGGTGGGCAGAAAGCCACGACGGCCGGTGCTGGCCTGCCCTCCAGCGGAGTTTTTAGCAATATCCCCGTCAGCTGTGACAGCCGGTACCTTTTCAAGTCTTGCGATGCGGTGGTAGAAAGGCCCTGCAGTGATTTTTGTATTTTCTGTAGCGAACGGAGAAAAACGGTGTGCTTCCCAGCGGGCTCCCCCCTGCCCTCTTCTGCCCACCATTATGGTGGTAATGTAAACTTCAAAAGGACTTTTCTTGCAAAGCAAAGCAAATAGCTGCCTCGTGTTTCAGCATCCCTGTCCCGTTCAGATTATCGTAAGCTGGATGGTGAATCTACGTCCTATGTAGTGGTGTTTCTGAAACCGGCCCTGCAGTGCCTTGCACTTCTTCCTACCACCCAGTGGGAGCGGTGTAAAATAGAGAGTGTGAAACCTGAGGGCAGCCAGCGCGTCTGTCGGGAAGCTTCAGAGGGATGACTCCATGCTCTTGTATGTGCCTGTTGTAATGCCCAGTGATGACCACAAACCTTTCAGTCGTCTTTTAAATCCTTGTGTGGCTTCCAAGGGAGGAACATACAGACAGCTCAACTCTACAATCTCGTGTAGACCTGTCGGCCAAGCAGTTGCAACCCCCACGTCTCTCTCATCCTCAGTTGTGGCGCAGCTCTGCAGCACGTAGTTCCCAAGTGCCATGAACGTGTCAGAGTTCATATGTTATCATTACAATGTCTCCACGCTTAGTTCTTAGAGAGAGGAATACGGCAAAAGCAGTGGAAGAACAAATTAAAGCTCAGAGGAATCAAGGGAGAGAAGCCAAAGTGATGTTGGTGGCATCAACCTACGCCACAGCCGCTCCCCAAGTGACTCGCTGAGGTGACGGGGAATAAGGAAATGTTCGCTCTGCTTGCGTTTTCCCTTTTTGATACTGAAAAATTTTATCGAAAACATGCAATGGGGGGCTGTGTGGACTTCTCACCATTGACCTCAGTGCCAGATCCGTTGCGTCAAAGCCACACCTAGAAGCAGAGGCATCAGGTTGAGCTCTGGCCGTGACAAGGCGTGAAGTACTTTGCTGGTTTTGTGCTCTGCTTGAGATCTTAAAGGCAGCCTTGGTACTTCTGGCTTCCTCCTTTATGAGCAGACCAGTGGCTGGAGCTGCTCAAAGCCTTGGGCAGCAAAGTGCTTGCGATGTTCTCACAATGAACTAAAGGTGACGATGCAGGTTTGTGCCATTTCCATCCACCGTCTGTGGCTGTCACTCTTGCCATCACCGCAGGCAGGCAGTGGGCTCAGTGTTGTCTCCAGCACTGCTAGCAGTGGTGTGCCGTCCTCCTTTGTCTGTGTTCCCCCCTCGCACCTTACAAGTTTCCAGACTTCGTACCACCACTACTGCACAACTGAGCCTTTCCCTTTCCTCTTCCATTAGAATATGTTCCTGTTTGGTCCCCAAGGAATCCAATGTACAATACGCTTGCAGGGAAGTCCTCCCCAGCATGGCCCATCACTCACTACACCTAGTGAGCCTTATCCGTCCATTCCCTGTACACCTAGGACTCCGACACTTCAGATTCCCCCATGACAAAAAAGCTGCTTTGCAGTCCAGGTTTCAGGTTGGCAAAATGATTTGAGTGCCCTTTTGTCCAACTGAAGATATAAAGATCACCTGCTTTTTCTTGGATTCAAAATCCTTGGTGAACATTTGAAACAGCTCCTCCCAGCCTGAGGATTTGCCCCTTTCCCAGTGCTCACCCTCAGCGGGGACACAGAGCGATCCACCATCAAGTCACAGCCAACAGTTACTGGAACACCTTGTCCTTGTTAGTGCATTACCATTAACAGACTCAAGCTGTTACGACTGACAGGAGATAACTAGTCACTCACACCACATGGGACCAAAGCCGGCTGTTGACTGATGAGCGGAGAGTCACACTCACGTGCCTGGGGCTTCTAGCAAGAAATTTGGAAGATGCCCCAGAGGGTCTGCTCTTGCAGCAGGTATAATCCTGTAGTCTGTCTGCACAGAGCAGCCCCTGCCTCCCTGGATATGGTGTTGGTTACGCAGTTGAAGTGTGCTGGTGACCTCAGAAACCTTCAGCAGACTCATGGTGTCCTGAGCTTATCCTCTCCTGCAGGCTCAACAACACTGCTCGTCTCCGGAGCTTATCAATTCTTGGGAGGCTTTCACCAGCTATCTCTCAGCACACACTTCTCTCTTCAGCCTGCTGGTCTCTGAGAACTTCTTCTCCACCCACCCCGACAGTACCCATCCACAGGGAAGGGCCTTTACAGAATAAGAGCTCAGCCCCGAGCAGTGCAGCTGAGAAGGTGCAGTACCTTGAGACGGGTACCATCCACCGGACAGATGCAGCTGACGCTATGGTGGAATACCTCCTCCCTCTCAGGCTAAGGGCACAGAAGGGCTCATGCGTTCGTTAATAACCCTCTTGATGCTACAAGGCATAGCCAAAGCCGTGACGCTGATATGGCAGTGAGGCACACGAGCTGAGCCATGGGCTCCCTGCTCACAGACAGAGCGAGACACCAGCATTCCTGGAGTACGCGTCAGCACCGAGTGCCAAGCATTTCCCCACTCCTCAACGTGCCGTTTGACAAACCAGCCCAGCTCATCTCGGGCTGGACCAGGGAGGAGGCCCTGAGGAACAGGGCTGCCGAAGGGCAAGTCCTGACACAAGGGCAAGCCTTAATGGTGGTTTCTCTCGAACCCTTGCTCTGCACACTCCCATCCAGCTGCCTTAGCTCAGTTTGGTAGGGGGCCATTTCTTTTCAAGAGGCCCCTACGGACTGCAGGAGCTGTTTCCCTGGGCGAGGAAGACCCTCTGTCCGTGGTGGGGGAATCAGAGCATCCTTAGGAGATCCCAAGGCAGAGGTATACAGTTCAACAAGTGAGCCCTTCAGCCACAGCTCCATAAAACTTGCTGCCACCTCAGCAACGTTCAGAGCTAGACTGGAACACCAAGGCCTCACGCTCGGAGCCAAATCACAAGGCTTGGGAAGGAGGGGTAGGCTGTTCCACATCCCTTGTAGGCACTGCTGCCACCTCCCCCTCTAGAGCCAGCGATGGGAGCAAAGGGCAGACACTGGTCCACGGCTTGAGCTCAGCCTGTCCCGGTCCCTCCATCGCCTACTGTGCCATGGAGCCAGGGCTCCCTGGGGTCCATCAGAGGCACCCGTAGTCCCCTGGGGTGCATCAGGTGAGGTCCACGTGATGGAACCATTCCTGTGAGGCCACAGGGGAAGGCTGCTTCCACGCTGTGCTGGAGTATTTTTCCACCACGGAACCAAGGACCTAGCCCAGTGTGCTTTCTTCATCCCTTTCCTCCTCTTCCCTGCACCCATCAGAGGCCCCATGGGAACCCAGGCTCCTTTTGGGGGCACATTTCCTGCAACTGGGGCAAAGCAGCAGTTCCCCAGGGTCAGTGCCATGAGCACGGGGCTGCCCCACGGGAGGGAAGGAGGCAGCCATGGAGCCCTGGAGCCCTTAGCAGCCTGGGAAGAGCACCCTGGGCCCAGCTCCCCTGTGGGACCAGTTTGGCCCGTTGGTGTGTGGTTCCACCGTGGGACCCTCCTGGGCCTTCACTGGCACCAGGAAGTCAGAGGCTGTGGCCCCATGTGGCAACCCATGCCCTGGGATGTGACCCCCACAGTCGCTCCCAGGCCCCCATTCCCTCCTGGATCCCCTCACCAGGTCTCTCCTGCCCGGAATGTTATCCCCGGTCTCTTCAAGGTGTGCCCAGGGGACACCAGGCTGTCCCCTTATCCCACAATAAAGTCAGTCCTAGTCAGTCTTGAAGGGTTTTAGTTGGAGAGGAGCCACAAGGATCCAGCTCACGCGAGGTGGCTCCTGGGGTCAGTGGGTGACTAGTTTTAGGGTGCACAAGGGTCACATTGGTCCCCTGTAGCCTTCAGGTAGGGCAGAGGTGGTGCAACCATTTTTGGATGTGACTGGATCCCAGATGATGCTCAGCCTCTTCCCAGCTCTCTAGGTGGAGCAGGACTCCTGGGAATCCCGCTCTGGAGGCCACAGAGCCTCACTCAGACCCTGACCTAACCCCAGCCAGAGCAAAGCACAAACCCTCTCAGCTCCCAGCACATATCTCTGCTGGGAGGTCTCCCACCCTCACCCTAAACCTAACCCCAAAGATCACCCTCACCCCAGTGTAACCCTAGACCTACCTAGACCTCATTTTCCTGTCTGAAACACTTCTCCAGCACCACAGCATTGCCTTAACTTAACTGTGGCACCAAAAGTGTCCCTCGTCTGAAAGGCTGGGCAATATTAAAAGACTTTCCCTGGCTCCCAAAGTCACCCGACCACCAATGGTTATAGACCAGGCAAGCCCTAGCCTTACCCCAACCCTAAAGAAAGCCCTAAACCTAATCTTGAGCCTTATTCATAACCCCAGACTTGGCTCCCACCCTATGCCTAATCCCCAGGCCCATCCTCCGGCGTAGCCCCAGCCCTGCTCCGACTGCCCGGCTGCCACGTGCTGTCAGAACCTGCACCTCAGGCCAGACTCTGACCTGCATCCCCCTCCCCGTCCCCAGGACTGAGCTGGTACCCGGCCCCAGCCAGCACCCACCGCTCCCCCACGCAGGAGCATCCTACCAGACCCAAAGCTTCCCGGTGCGCCGACCCCAGCTGCGATTCCCCATTCGACCTCTCATCCGTGGACCAGCTCTGGATGTGAACGTAGGAAAACCCACATGGAGCAAACCGCTGATGGAGCTCCGGTCCTCCTTTAAACACCCCCGTCCCTCCTTGTCCTCCCTGAGCCGCAGTTCTGCCAAACACTCCAGCCTGGTTTTCTTTTTGAATGTACTCCGTTATTTTTCAGCCACTCTGGGGAGGGGAAGGGGTGTCAAGTCCTTCAGCTTCTACTCAAGCTGCCAGTGTAAACAGAAACATTTTAAGCCACAACAAGAAAAAATAAGCTATGCCCACACGTCAGTGTACGGCAGCTGTGGTGAGGAACTCATCGCAACAGGCTGGGAACTTCTACAGAGATAAATTTTAATCGGCTCTCTGCAAAGGTTGAGTTTGGGAGAGTTTCAGTCATACACGAAACCAGACAACTAGATCCATTGCTGAACAGAGATTTCTGTCCCATGTGAGAAACTGCTGTCTAAATAAAACCCCAAATGACAGAAGCATGGAGACCTATACAGCAACAAAAAGAAGGAACTGCAAAGCTAAACTCTCTGTGCCCTGAGTTTTTTGCCAGACAATTTTGCCACAATTCACGGAAAACAAGCATCTCTTTAGTCATCAGTGTGTATTTTTTGGTTTCTCTGGAATAAAAGCCATGGACTTGCAGCTGATTTCAGGTAGTCCAACCAAGAGGAGCTGTGACACCAGATCCATCTGCCCCGAACACTAAAAAATCCTGGTAAAGCTCATTCCTGTCTTCTTTCTGCCCTGCTGCTCTCCAGCATTACCCACCTTCCTTCCCGACCTCTCTGCCCTGGTTTTCTACACCAGTACTCCTCTGGGCACCAGTTCTCCTCCCATCACATCCCGTACCAGCTTCCTACCTGCCTGCCCTCTTCTTGGCACCCTTCAACTGCATTTCCTTGGAAGTAAGATCTAAACTGTGAACATGACAATTGACATTTCAAGCCAAGAGATTATAAACTGCACGATCTCAGAAGACACATGAAAGGCAAAAAATATTGCATGCAAAATTCACAGACACCTCTTTTGCTGTCCTTTGTCTTTGACTTCCCCTTCCACACACAATGAGTTTTTACCCTCCGTCGTTCTGGCTGTGGCTCGGTGTGCTGGACCGGCCTGCCTGGGGATCGCTGTCCAGAGCATCCCTCCCCACACCGCTGTTTCACCCAGGGACGACCCAGCCCGTGGGGTTTACTGCGTAAGGGGCTGCCAGGCCAAGTCCGGCAGAGTAAACGGAAAGAAAATGAACAGAAAATATTTGCTGATAACTGTCATTCTGCCAGATCAGCTAGAAATGTACATTTGCATGTAACTGGCAGTGACTTCCAATGCCTGAGCAGTAGGAACACACCAAACCTGACATTTCTCAGCCAAAGATCATGAAAAGACACCATCATCTGTAAAATACATTAGAAGGTCTACTTACTGAATATTAACTCCAGAAAAATTAAAGTTTATAATCCTCAGAGTGTATTGTTCCCTCTTACTACACCAGCCATACATTTGGGGGTAGATACAGTGTTTTCTGTCTATAAAATGAGCAGTTTGAAACCTGGGTTCAGACAAAGAAGCAAGCTGTGATTCATTCCGAACACGGCGGGCCAGGGCGTCTTTGCGACGATGCTGCTGTGCTTTAGCTCCACGGGCGTTCCTTTAGCTCCGAGAGAGCTTTCCCTCCGCACCAGCCTGTGGTACAACACCACATGGTAAATGGGATCCCAAAGCACCAACTGCACAAAGTTGACCTGCGTTTTCCATCCTCACCGCCCTGCTGATGGTCCCCATCCACTTCTGTCTCAGGCCACTCTCCTCCCTGTCTGTGCAGGGGGGTCTCAGCCCCAGGCTACTGCTCCCCCCCGTCCCTGTAAGCAGGCCCACAGACCCCCACCAGAGCCCAGCAAACGCCTGGAGGCACACCAGACGGCGTCTATTTTGGACCTCTGAGTCCTATACACCGAGGACGGCACGAGCTGTCGGACACCTGCCTGCTGCTCCCCAGTCTGCACCAGTTCGCTGTCCCAGTGCACAGGGCTGGTGGTCGTTTAGAGGGGAGAGATTGTCCTCCCCAGGCAGGGATGCCACGAAGCCACCCTGCAGTCCCCGCCTGCGCTGCTAACCCTGAGCCGCGAGCTCACGCGCAGCTCTGGGGACAGAAATCTCACGCCTCAAAGCCCGGGAAGCAGCAGATCGCAGAGGCCGTGCTGCGCCGAGAGCACTGCAGACCTGCAGAAAGCAGGCTAAAGCACACGCCAGTGGCTTCCCGGCTCGCTCCCCTTCGCACGCCGCTGCCTACACAACCGTGCGTGCCCAGCCACCGCACAAGCACATGGGTTTCTTGGTTGCCTTTCTGCTGGCAACCTGCAAACACATCTCCTGCTGTGGGTCTGCCTACAACAGGACAGTTTGGCGCTTCCACTGGTAGCAAAGATGCTCCCACAGGCATTCATACTCCTTTCACTTCTCCACTCCTCCAAAGTGGGACAGAGGACTCATTTTTGCTGGGGAAAAGTTGCCCAGTTTTGTCCACAGAAGGCAGTGCAGAGGGCCTGGCCCAGGCTTGCTAGATGCCAACGTCCAGGTTTAGGAATGAGACGCTGCTGTACAACTCTGATGAGACCGAGCTGCTCTCCAGGGTGCAGGTCTGACCAGGCAGCGGGGATGGAGCGTGCTCCTCTGTTGAATCCTCACTCTCTGTGCTCCTAAGAAAGCAANGCAAACTGCTGCTATCGCCAGCTCCATGCCCAAACGGCCTCTAACAGTGACCCCGAAGATTTGCCATCTCTTTGGGCAGTCCCAAAAGGAATGTGAAGACAGACGAGGAACGGTAGCAGAGATGACTCCAGAAAAGCCACTTCGCGCAGGACAGTCCGTGTTTGCTGGAGTCACCAGCTCTACAAGAAGACCGAAGGGGAGCAAAATACCTCCTGTGTTACATGCCACGATTGTGGGCCCAGATCATGGGATGCAAGGCCCTTTTACACCCCCTTCTTTAATCACAGCGAAGGGCACAAGCTCAAATTCTGAGCCTCTGTGGGACTATCCTATCTCACAGCCAAAAAAGCAGATGTACAGACGTAGCTGGCAGACACACGTGCACACAGGACAGGCAAAAAATGCACAGAAAGGCAGACAACACCAAGGGTGAACTAAATTTGGAGGAGGCTAGTGATGGACCTGAAAGTGGAGCAGGCGTCCATGTGTGATCCTGAGAGGCTGGAGCAGCGGAGGGGCCTGGGCGTGCAGCAGGACAAGAGCTGCGTAGGTATGCACACAGAAAGGTGTGTGCAATGGAGGAGTTCCGATGCAGGGCAGATTTGGGTAAAGGAGAGAGCACAGCACAGGCAGGGGATGAAAAAAGGAGAACAGGGAGCTCCAAGGGACAGAAAAGCTGGGATGTTTCAGCTGGTGGAAGGCGTTAATGCAGAAAGTGAAGGATTTTAGCTGGGGAGTTCGTGACCGAAAGTGGTGGCAGGAACAGGGAAAATGGGCAGGAACATCAGCAGGATTTGTCCGCCACTTGCCAGCAGCGCGGCGAGTGTTGCTGCAGGAGGGCTCTGCCCCCGTGCAGCGACGTGCCCTCCAGCAGCGCTGCACCTTGCAGGGACTTACGGCACGGCGTTGAACTTCCTGCGCAAAAGGTAGTCGATGACATCAGGGTCTGTCTGAAATAGCCTCCTTAGGATGTCACATTGCATTTCTGGGGAGACCTGGGAGGGATACACAGACACACTCGCTCATGGCTTCTCTGGAGGAAGACGAGCAGAGGCAGCCAAGGACAGCAAAAGGACTCCTGGTCAATACGTGCTCACAGACGCACCGCGTTGGTGTCATGTCCCACACACCTCCCGGGGGGCTGAGCAGGGTCTCAGCCGCTGCTTTTCCCACGCTAACCCCGGTCCTTTGGCTCCCTGCGGACCTGACAATTGCTACAAGGCTTTTTTGGGACCCGAAATGTCACATTCCCGTAGACCTGTAGGAAATGGACACTTCTGGTATTTCTCAGGAATTTCCCAGGTCCGCTCCTAAAACCAGGGCCAGGAGGACTGCTCAGTGTATGCTCCTGCCAATCCAGGGGATTTCTGCCGGGGTTTCAAAACAGCTGCACAGCCTCCACTGGGCTGTCCCCAAGGAAAGCAGCCACTTCAGCTATGTGACCGCCTGTCACCCACCTACATCGTGTCCCTTGGGGACTGCTTCAGCGTGCCCGAGTCCACACGAAGCACCCGTGGTGCTTGAGCCAGCGCCTTGCTGCGCGTCCTCAGGAGCTCTCCCACTCAACCACCGTACCCGCCTCCGAGCAACCCTGCTACCGCATTGCTCCGCTTTCATCCTTCTCCACCAGCATCTCCCACAGTAGCAAAGGGAAGCACGGAGCCTGGAGAGGCGTCCCCAGTCTATCATGCCTCCCTGGCACCCACACTGCAGCTGGACAGAGTGGAGAGAGCAACAGCTCAAGGCCTGAGGTCCACCTGGGCAACCACGCAGAGCAGGATTTGGCCAGGAGAAGATGCGAGAGGCTCTTACTGCTGCCTGCGAGTGCTCTCCGTGGAAGGGTGGAGAGAGGATGGAGCCAGACTCTTTCTAGGGGTGCTCGGGCATAGACCGAGGTGTAGCAGGGGCAATTCTAACAAGCAGAAATTTCTTCCCCTGAGGGTGGTGCAGCCCTGGGACAGGACCCAGAGAGGTCAGAGCTCTCCACCCTTGGAAGTATGTAAATCCCAGCTGGATGCAGCCCTGATCTAGCTTTGAAGTGAGCCCTGATCCGGTTGGTCTGGAGGCCCCAGAGCTCTCTTCCCATACGAACCTTTACATGAGTCTAAAAGATGCTTTTTGGGAACCCCAGGTCGATGCATCACCTAGGACAGGATGAGCACTCCCTGCCTCACACTGATGGTCCAAATCATCCACTGAAGAGCAGGTCTCTGAAGTGATCCCATCCTTCTCTGCCCTCATCAGCTCTCCCCACTGTTACAGCCTCCCCACATCTGCCTGAGGCTGCGGCATCTCCACCGCACACCATTGCCTTCCAGCTCCTTCCCTCTTCTAAGGTCTCCCATATTTTCCTCTTCTTTCCCCCCCCTCACTGGAACTTTGGGGGAGAAACAGTACTGAGGTGCCACTCCTGCAGTTGCTGTTGGCCAGTCATTTCCCGTCCCAAACAAGCCCGGTCGGATGTCACCGGGGTGCAAAGCGACAGAGAAGATGGGACCTGTTCATTGCATGACCCTCAGCTCTGCCTTATGCCAGTAACAAACCATCCCAAATTAATATTTACACCTGCCATTTTCACAAGCCAGCTCGAGTCACCTGCTGCTAAGTGGGGCTGTGAATACATCCTTCCTTCTCCTGCCATGAGAAGAGTTCGGAGGCGAAGGAAAGGTCTAGAGAAGCTACTCTGAGAAAGCCTCACCTACCATGAACAAGGTCTGGTAGTGCTCAATCAACCTCTGGAGCACCAGTATGATGGCAGTGCTATCTTCAAAGTTCATGGCACCAGCGTCTTTCTCTCCAGGCTTCTCTTTCTGAAGGATGTTGGGACCAAAGATTGTGGCCAAGTTTGAAACCGTCATTTTATTCCCAGGAATCTAGCAAGCAAGCACAAAAGGAAATTGCAGATTATAGAGGCACTGGCATGAGATGTCCCAGGATAGCCTCACCCACCTCAGGGCAAGTTGCTGAGTGAGACTGGGGTGTTGATCTGGGTCCAGTTTGGTCCTCTCCAGGGCCAGCATGAAGGGTTTGTGGTGCTGGAGCACATGCTCATCCCCTCCTTGCATCAGGGCCTCCATTCCCATCTACCTCACTTTCACAATGCCTACCAGAAGGTAACAACTAATACTTCTATGTCATCTTACAATATGGGACAAAACCAGTCTCTTTGGACCACAGAGAGACTTAGGGCTTGAATCGTCCAGAGAAACCACAGTCAACCTCAATGCATGATGAGAAGTCCTCATGAAAGCTGGAGGTGGAAAACCAGAATTAGTCCACAAAATATGCCCCTCGCATTGCCTGTGGCCACACAGCCAGGTCTCTCTGGGGTTACTGCAACCCAGAAAATCACTTAGCTTGGACTGAGAGCAACCCAGACCTGCCACGGACAAGGGGATGCATCAACAGTTTGGTTTTGCCAACGAATTCACCCAGGCTTGCAAGAAGCTCTGCTTGATTTTAACCAACAAACTTTGAGCAATCCCATCTTCATGCACTTGACCCGTTTGGGCCAGCCTTACCTCCTGGCCGTCGGGGCCCCAGGAGCTCTCGGCGTGCCGGGCCACCTCGCTGAGGAACCGCAGGAGCCGGTGCAGCGTGTCGCTGTGGCAGGGGGGCAGCAGGAAGAGCAGCAGCTGAAGAGCAGCCAGCTGCGCCGAAGCCTCCATGGCTAGGCAGAGAGCAGCCCATTAATTACTGTGATTCCCAGCCCGCTAGGCCCCTCCAGCTGGACAGCCCTCTTACATCCATGGGAAAAAGCTCTGGAGGGAGCCAGACTGGTGTCTTACCCTTCATCCTGTCCATGCAAGGATAAGCACTCGGGCTGCGATGTGATTGCATTTGGTATTTTATAGTCCCATAGTCAAAGACTGTCCTTGACCAGAGGGATTATAATCCAAATATCACACACACACACACACACACACACAAAAAAAAAAGCACAGACTACAGCAACTTCACTTGGCAGTGCCAGGCAGCACATCACTAATCCCACTGCTGTCAAGCAGTTTTGGCAAAGAGTGGTAAGGAAGGATCTAGGAGCTAAATGTTTGGAAAAATTGTACGCTGTGATGGGAATTTTCATGGATTCACCCTACAGTGCGCATGCAGTCCAGGGCCATTCGCCCTTTTTATTAACAGTGTCAGCAAGGGGAAAGAAAGTCACCTCACTGCAGAGATAGTGATGCTGAGCTGGCAAGGGAGGAGGACAGGGAGACAGCAAACACTCAGCCAGCCAAGGCTCGAGAGAGCGCCTAAAAAAAAGAAAAAGGGGGGTATGATGCAAGAGGGAGAGTCAAAGCTCTGTGTGACGGATGGCGGGTCAGGAAAGGGCCGAGGATGAGGGACTGCGTTGTCCCATATCCTGCTCTGGTGCTGGCTGCGAGGGGAGGCTCCTTAGATCACTTCTATAGGGAGAATTGGCAAGATCTTCTGGTTCAGGTGTGAGGATCACAAACCCGGTGTGAAGATCCACTCAGAGCACACACCCTAGCAGTGACAAGAAAACAGGCAATGACAGTAGCGTGTAATGGAGTGTGTAACTAAACCACAGCCCTGCAACCCGTTGGAAGTCATGTCCGCCACACAGCTGGATGGGCTCAAAAAGTCTCTGGGCAAGGAGCTGGAATAGAAATCCACTAACGGCTGTAAAATGTTAACAAGAGTTGAGGCTCCGGTTACTTGGAGACCACTGGGAGGTGGAATATTGGAGAGAACACTGTTTCTACACATTCCTCCAAGTAAGAGACCCTGGCTGCTTCTGGAAACGGGATAGTGGTCCAGACCAACTTTGCTCTGGTGACATGTGCCCACCAACGTGTCAAGCCAGGAAGACATGGCTGTAGCCTTTATGCATTCTTCCAAAAAAAGATATATTTCAGTATTCTGAATATTCTGCAGTTCTGCTTGGCTTTTGGGGGGCAAGTGGCAAAGGCAGTCTTTATTAACCTTCTCACCTCCCAGGACTAAAAACACAAAGCCCATCTTTTAGCCAAAGTAACACCAATTATTTCCACTGGAGAAGCCATAGAGAAGATAGTTCCTCTGACAGTTCCTAACCATTTGCTTTACACTGTGCCTTAAAAGTCCTTATGTGACAAAGGTGCATCGTTTATTCTCCTGTCTTTTAGACTGCAGACTTGCATGAGAAATAGACACTTCACATTCAGAGAAAGATGCAAATGTAAGAGAAGTAACACCTTAGCAGAGACGGACAAGGGTTACAGGCTCCTGACCCACAGGGAGAACATCTGACATTGCTAGGGAAGGGTCAAAGCCAGGACTGGCAGCGACTCGAACCCTCCTGGGGGATAACCACAGGCACAGGGAAGGTGCTGCAGGGCAGCATGCCGGGCGCCCTTGCCTCCCTTCACGGGCAGCAGCCGTCACACAACCTGCCGCTCCTTCACCGTCACCCACCCTGGCAAACGGGGAAGAGAACTGTCCATAGACACAAGAAAAACCAAAGGGGGTGATTGTGGCTAAAATACAAAGATGCAAAGTCAATGGGTTAACACGGCTTCTGCAGAGAGACGTCCTGCCGTTCAGAACTCCTGGAGGTCTCTGCTGGGTCAAGGAACAGGGGTGAGGGGGGTTGCTTCAATATCCCTGGACTTCTAGAAGGTTTGGGGCAAAGGCTCTCACAAAGCTTTGAGGTAAATGACACAGCTGTGACATACGAAGAAGATCCTCTGGGGGACAAAGAATTCATTCAAAAATGGGAAATACAGGGTAGGAGCAACTCGCACAGTGTTTGCTGTTTGCAGCTTGTGCTGTTCAACGTGTTCCTTAACAAGCTTGAAAAAAAATGACAGCAGTGGCAGGAAGAAAGCTTCGGAAGCAGTGGTCTGGCCTGGCCTTCTTTCCAGCTTTAGATACTGGTTCCTTCCCTGCGTCTTCCTTCTCCACACGCTTTACAAGCAGTGAGACCATCTTCCGAGGTCAGCAATCTCACCCCAAGCGCCCTCTGCCCAGACTCTGCAGGTTCATCACCCTGCAGGCTTCTAGAGAGTGGGATGCAGGCAAACACCTGGCCCTACGTCCTCCAAAAGCATCTGCATCTCCTAAAAGGAAGAGGAGGAGTGACCCAACTTGCTGACTCTTTCCTGGCAGACTAAGTTTATCCTTGTGCTCCAGGCTCTCCTACTTCATCCCAGACTCTCCCATCTTGTCGGGTGTGGGCATCACCAGCTTCCCAGGTCCCCTCTACAGCCTTTCTGTAGATGGGTCTTACAAAACTCTGAAGGAGCTGGCAACTCAAATTATTGTCAATTTGCAAAATAGCTGATTCGGAGGCTCATATTAAACAATGCAAATTCCTTTAAATAAAAGACACCAAAGACAGCACAGCCAGTTCCAGCTGGGATGCAGTACTGGCCAACTTTTCTCTTGGGATGCTATCTTCTGTTTCTCCCCTTTGATCCAGGTCTCTCCTGCCCCTGCAGAGATGCAGGTCCATTGCACAGCTAGAAAAGATGGGCACTGCAGCCAGCCTTCCATCTCCACCACCACCCAGGTCTTCCTGATCTCCCTAAAGAGACCGTATGCTGACACATGCCCCAGTCTCAGGATGTATTTATCCTGAAGAAATTCGGTACTATGTGCCCACAACTAGAAGACACACCTGTAGCCCTGTGCCTTTGCTCTAGGGTGATTTCAGCAAGGACAGGTTGGTTTACGCTGCTGCTTTACAGTGCACACGTGCTGTATGCTCAAATACCTGAGCTCGGGGGCAGAAGATTGCCTCGTACGTTCCCCTAAATCCCTGTACACCTCTGTCCCCCCCATGACATGCCCTGTCTTGACACAGCCTGACAGCAAGCCCACTGGCATGTAGCTGTACTTTTTTGATGTGGAAGCAGGGATTCAAGGATTTGGATTTGGAGAATCTAATCTGAGGAGAGAAGGATGGCAAAGGGGAAGCAACGAGACGGTGAAGGAGACCAAGAAAGCTTGATGCTGGAAGCTGTGGAGACTGCCTAAAAAGTCAGTCACCTGAAATACAGAGGGTAGGGGGACCTGGGCAAGGACTTGCAGACACCCTTACAGGCAGCGCAAACTGCTGGGCTGAGCTCCTGCGCAGCACGCTGAATTGTGCTGCGACCTGGTACTGAGCCAGGTAATTGCACGAGAAGAAAGTCCCTTATTTTTATCCTACAAAACCAAATGCGGTGGGCAGACTGTGCGGAGTGAGAACAACATACCGCAGGTACTCAGGTACTCACAGGCTGTGCTGAGGAAGGCTGCGTAGAGCTCTCTGGGAATCAGTGAATCTGGCATGTCCCGAAAAAACTCTTTGAGCAGAGCGGCCACATCGTGAACGCTTTGGTGCTCATCCAAGAAAACATCCAGTCCTCGGTCAAATTCTTCCCTCAGCTTAAAGGTGGAAGAAATGAGAAGAATAAAAGCAACGGTCACTTCTTCCTCTTTATACAAGTCATGCTGTCAGGATCTGTCCCTGGACAGAGCTGCTGCAATTGCAGGGCAGGAGGTTTGGCTTCTCCCAATGCCCCCCCTGACGCATGGCACCCCCAAAAAATGCATGCCAGAGCCCAGCAGCCCGCTGCTGCCCCACGGGACCAGAAGGAGCTCCTGGCTGGTGAAGGGAGCCCAGGGGGGCTCTGAAGTGCCAGCCGGGGGATGGAGGCTCAGCTGCTAAAGGCAGCTCGGAGAGGTGAAGCCTGCTCTCCACGGCTGGGAGAAGGACCCAGCAGCAGGTTACAGGTTGTCTGTGATCCAGCATGTGCCTGTGATATTTTAGACCTCTCCGTGTCAATGTCTGCTTTATTCATTCCCCACCCACACAAGCATCTGTCCCTTGGACGCGGTACTGCTGCAGAGGATGCAGTAAATGTCTCGCTTTACCTGCTGAACTCTTTTCTTGGAGCTCCCAACACGGAAGATGCCCACCGTTTGGAGACCTGGGAGACAGACAGGTTAGTGCTCTGCATTCCCACAGCCCCCTGCCACCCCGACTAGTCCTCGGAGCACCTCAACGTCATGCAAGTGGTTCTCCCGCACTGCACGCGAGGCAGCGCGTCCTTCCCCACTCCTGGCAGAGGGGTTAAAAAGAAAGGGGTTTGGGGCCCTAAGGTTTTCTGGGGTTGTCTGTGGGTCAGGGAGGAGATCTCATCTGTACAGTCACTCTGAGCTGGATGCTGGCTTTGCAGGGGGGGGTTAAGGTCAGAGCGCATCAGGAGATGGGTCACTGATACACACAGTGACATTCACTTCTCAGCGCAGACACTACACCCAGCCCAGAGGACTCTCCCTGGGTGGCTTTTCGGGAGCATGCCCTGCCCCAGGAATCAGCTGCCTCCTCCCATCTCAGGGAACAGCCAGGCCGGAATGTCCCAGCCCACCACATATCTCTGGCTGGAGAGACCTGTGTATTTACCGTGCGTTTCAATGTGTTTGCAACATCTGTCCACAATCCGTGGGACTTGCCAGGTGATGGGGTTGAGGCTCAATGTCTTTTTCTTGCCCAGGTTTCTCCGTGGATCCAGCTCGTGGGGGTGTGACAACTGCAGTGCCTCCAGCAGCTTGGAAGTGTTGTCACTCAGGTCAGTGATGGAGTCCACGGACATTGCCCCCTGAGATGGAGCAGAGGTGATTCGCAGGGTGGCAGGAACTACCCCACAAGATCCTAGTACACCGCCATTGTCGTGACGTCAGAAGTTTGTGGGAAAGGGAGACATCACCTCCAAAGGAACACAGAGGTCTACAGAGCTTGGCTGGGGTTGCAAGAGAACCAGAGAGACTTTTCATCTCCCATGCCTTTGTTTACGTGCACTGCTCCTAGTGTGAGGTGTTTCTAAACACAGCCTTCCTACTGGGGCAGACCCTACACCCCACGCAGAAATGGGGAAAGAGGAAACATCCCCAGATCTTTCACCTTTGACTGCGCAATATACTGGATCTAGTTACCTGTATCGGAGCTGCTTTACACCCGCGGTTACAGGCACTTAGCAAGAGGCAGGCGTGGGTCTCTACTCCAAAGAGACGAGGCAAACCAAGCCCAGCCTGTTACCCACCTCCCCTCCCAGGAAACAGGACTAAAGCCAAGAAGGTGACCAAGGCTGACCAGCCACCCCATCTTCCTTGCCCTTTGACGCAGGGGAAGTCAATAGCGCAAGCAGACCAGCTCAGCGGCACAGCTGATGTCCCCGCAGCAGCGAGGGGGCCGGTGTGACCCACCATCGACGGCCACAACTTCTGGTGGGAATTTCACAAGCATGAGGCCCACTCTCCAAGATGTGACGCAATGGAGGAGTAGAAAAATCCACGCTACCGATGACGAATCCCTTCCTATCCCTATCTACCTTTGGCTGCCTGGCCATCTCCTTCTGGTAACCTTGGCTCCATGAGAGCTGAGCTAGTCCCACCCCTCACAGTCCATCTCTTGGGGGAAGTAAGGACATTCCATTTCCCTGAGGGCAGACCGGGACCGACCCGGCATGCAGCACAAATAACTCACATTCATTAAGAAAAGACCCTGGGAAACCATATTTATTGCTGAAGTCAGAGCCTCCCCCAACCTGCAGCACCATCACAGTGCAGCCCAGTTTTGCAATCGTACCCTTCGCTGGCTCCAGGAGCTGTTGTTGAGAAAAGCTGGGGAAAGCGGCTCCTCCAGGAAGACCCCAGAGGGTACCAGGCCACAGGTCCTGCCCATCGGGGACCTCTTCTGCCTCTGAGCCCGAAATCTCGTCACTGTCGCTTCCACCTCCAGGCAGAGCCGGCGGCTCTTCTTCACTTCTTCCTGCAGTTGCTTGTAGGCGCGATCATTGGCGATGACTTGGAAGAGTGGGATCCCGAAAGTCTGAGGAGAGCAGTCTAGGGAAAAACATGGGAGAAATGGAAAAGTATCGCCAGCAGGCAAAAAATGAGAGGGAGCTGCACTAGCACAGCCCAGCTGCCAGGGGCACACGTGCATGCCTGGATAAAATAATTAACCGACAGAAGTGAATGCCAGTAAAGGTAACCACCAGCAGGAGCGTGAAGAGGACAATGGATAAAACTGATTTGATATATGACAAGGAGATCTGTAGCTTGAATCCAGGATGGCAGTCCTGTAACTATCAGTGCCCTTGCATGCCCTGTCCCCTCCCTGCTCCCTCCTCCTCCTCCGGCTCCCCAGGAGCCTGGAGTGCCTGGGGTGGGTGGGAAGAGCATCCACAATGACCCTGGGCAAACCCAGAGGGGAGCCGCTGCCCCTGGAAAGCGCCGGGGCATCGCGTGGTGGGAGTCAGGGCGCAGGGCAGTCAGGGAGCCGAGCGGGGTGGGCACGGCCTGGGAGATGGTGTGCCGGAGGAAAAGGAAGGAGATGCAGGGGAGCTGGGAAGAAGCCAGGAAAACTGGCCTCCATCAATGTGCTTGTTGCAGCCTGTCCCAGTTTTTCCCAAACTTTCCTTCCTTTTATTGGTTACAGACTCATGAAGATGCCATAGCATCTACGAAGTGGAAACTTCATAAATCACCAGAAATATTTGATACAAAAGATTCTTACCAAATTATAACCTCCAGTTTTCTACAGGGTTTGCGTCAGCTGTGTCTGCTCAAGAACAGTCTTGGTATTAATGGCATTTTCCCCAAATACCTTTTCCCCTCCATACCTCCTTGCAGATACAAGGAGAACTCTCCTTACTTCCAGCCTCCACACCACCCTGGGCCAAGGCATTTTGCAACTGGAGTACAAGCCACAAATCCATTTAGTAAAATATCAGACTGCTGCTCAATAATTTCCTTGAGCGGACTTTGTACTGGTGTGAAGAAAATTAGGAAGTGCTCATTCCCAGCTGGCTGTGCTCTACAGTTCTGGTTTCCCCAGGTTTGTGGCCGACACCCTTCAAGGGACAATAATGCAGAACTCAAAGCAGCAAGACCGGGGATAACATGGGCAGATAGAAATACTCGTGTGTGTACCTCTTTACAAATGCACATTCATGCCCACACGTATTTCATCCACACACATATGCATTCCCCCACCCCACCNCACATATCGTTACACCCCACGCTGGAGAACAGCAAAACAACATGGGACAGAGCACCTTGCTGGATTTGGGCACCTCCCAGCTCAGCCCCATCAAAAATCACCAATTCCATTTGAGAGCAGGGACCAAAACCTGGGTAAAAGGGAGGCTGCTCACCTTTCTTCTCCTTTGAAAAGCTCTCCAGTTTCTGGCGGATAGATTTACTGCCTTTAGGTCCAACTATGAGGAGAAAAGAAAGCAAAGGTTCCGCATCATTAGGCTGGTTTAGTACAGTCTCCCCTTAAAGACATTTGTCTTTCCGCACCCTCGCAGGCAGAGCGTGGCCACAGGCACCTCCCGTGAGCAGAGGGATGCTGTGGTTCTGACGTGGCCACGGCCCAGAGAGGACGCATGAGGCCACGTGGGTGGCACAGCAGGCATCGGCTACAGCCCCAGAGGTGGGCCATCATCCTCCCAAAGTGGAGGAAGGGACCCCTCCACACCCAGACACCCGGACCCCATGGCACCAAACCATTGCCGTGGGTTAAAGACACCCCAACTGTGGGTTTCACCCCACCTGGCTCAGACCACAGCCCTATAAACCTCTCGCCATCAGGGCGTACTGGTGCCTTACTATCCAGAGGGGCAATCCAGCAGTGCACAAAGCTACAGGTCAGGGCGTATGAACCGTCAGGCAGCCAGCAAATTAACTGGCCTTCCAAAACAGAGTCAAAATGAACCACTGCTGATCTTTCTGGCGGCATCCTAGCTTGCTGTGCCCCGCTAGAGGAAACGCCTGATGCTGCAACAGCTACCAAACGCGGTCCGTGCATGGGACGCGCTGGGAGACTGCGGTGAGTGGCCAAGACCAGCCGCCAGCAAATGGGTTCTCACACATGAAAAGGCAGTGGAAAAACTTTAGCTGTCCAAAGGCTGTAGCTTAAAACTGTTCTGGCCACCTTTAAATTCTGCGTCCATGTTATACAGGACTCTGTATTAATGATGATGTCCTAGCAATTACTTAATGACTCAGAAAGCTACCCTAATTCATCCTCAGAGGTCTGGTCTCAACACTGGAAAAAGGAATACAGCCCCAGAAAAGCTTTTATGAATGTTTTACTGAGCACAGACAAATAAAGTTAGACAAAACACATACCACTAGAAATCCCATACCAGTCCTGGAGAGGCAAGCCCCGCTCCTAAGTATTCCCCACGTTGCACATCCAGGAACAGCAGTCAGCAGCAACGAACTGAAAACTCACTCACGGCCCACCCTAAACCCTTCCAGGACACATCACCCTATTCTGGCTTGTGCTCCTTATTCCTGAGGAATTCTCTTCCTAGACACAGCTTATATAATTGTTTGGGTTATTTTGTAAGATTTAGAAGAAAGCTATGAAAGTTGGTATGAACAACGTGTGCACAAAAGAGCAGCCTACATTATTTATTCTGCAGCGCCATATGTGTTGTTTCATTCAAATCACCAGATGGCAGGAAGATGAAGAACAACCTGGAGACAAAAAACACCCACCCAAGGAAACAAAAGGCCAGCAGAACTCCAGTTTCAGCATAGACTTAGGAGGGGTGACGCAATGTGCTGAGGCTGAGCATCAGCATCTCTCTCCACTCCTAAATGAACCATGAGGCAGCAGATAGTAAAGAAATCATCAGGATCCCCCAGCCCAGAAAGCCTGAGCTGGTATCTCCATGACAGAGTGACACGTATCATCCACTACAAACCCAGGAGATGAGGACAACTTCTTCTCACTGAGATGCATTACAGCGAGCTTGCTGCTGTGCATCCTTCAAAGATTTAATTTTTCTTGGTCTTCTCCTGCTCAAACCACAGACTTGTTCCTGCAGACTTGGCCAAAATGAGATGCAGTGCCCATGACACGTTTGCTCTGTTGCTCAGGAGGGTCATCCTGAGGGAGGCTGTTTGCTGTAAGGTCTGACATGCTGCAGAAGTTTGCTGGGATTGAATGAGGTAAGAACTGTCGGAAGGAAAAGAGCAGCCCAGAGGGTATCAAAGCCAAAGGTTGCCCCAAAGGATGGTTCACAAAGGGATGCACACTCCATGATCCTCATCATCTAGGTATCTGGAGATACGAGGATTAAAAGAGGTGGTGAACACCCTTTCCTTGAGGAAAATAGTAATAACCATGCAATGGCTGTTTATTAAAGAAGGCAGGAACTTCATGTGGGTAGATGTTGGGGAGCAAGTACAGACAGGTGGATGGACCCAAATGGAGACTGTGCACCCCAAATTCAGGCATTTCCGAACATTAAGAACTTCCCTTTAAAATGCTGGGACAGGAAAATGACGTTGCAGGTGCAATAGTTTCATGGCTAATCCTCAGCATCTCACATGGACTCCCAGCCAACTAACTGCAAAAAGAGCAACTAGCAGGTAGAAATCTAAAGGACACAAAGATGGACAAAAGGAAGGAGGGATTCCCTGACAGCAACTGCTTCCTTCAAAAACCAGGTGAGCATGAGAGTGATGGCCAAGATACACGCAAGGATGAGACGAGGACTTGGCAGTCCCCTGCACTTATCCCACAGGAAGAGAGGACCCCATCGGATGAAATGCAGCACATTTAACAGCAAGGAAGGAAAGACTTTTTTTTTTTTTTTNCCTAGAGAGGTTACTGCTGCAGGGTGTCACTGAAAATGGGATCACAACAGCGCAAAATAAAAAAAAAAAAGAAAAGGAACCAGGATGTTTGTGGTCAGAGTCCCTCAGGGTCTTAAAGGCAGCCTGGGGTGGCTGGTGCTGCAGCCCTGGTGCAACTAGGAGTTCTGGGAATGAGAGGGGAGCTTTCTCTCTTTTAATCTTCTTGAAGCTATTTCAGTGCATGAAATCTTCCAAACATTAATTAAGACAGGAAACCAAACTTGGATGTCACCCTGAGTAAGTACTTGCTGTCCAGTATGAGGTTGAGGTTGCGCATTAGGAAATGCTCCTCCCCGAGACAGGTCCCCAGAGATGTGGGGGGCTCCATCCTTGGGTGGTCCCAGCCCCAGCTGCCCTGGGCTGGTGCTGGCAGCAGCCCTGCTGCGAGCGGGTGATGGGGCTGGAGACCCCCCCGAGCTCCCTTTGCACCCACACTGCTGGTACCAGGCGACCCGAGGGCTGGTGAGCTGTAGGCATCTCCTGCCCTACTGGGATGCCAAAACAAGGCCCAGGGCAGAGGAGGCATTGCAAGCTGGTCTGTCCACTCTTGAGTGAAGAGTAAATTTGGGAAGGAGGCAGCTGATCCCCAACTCACTGTGCTTCCTTGGTTTGGTGTGTAGACGTCGGGGGCTGCAGGCAGCTATGGGAACCCAGACGATGCCTGCATGTCTATGTAGGCCAGGACAGAGGAGCTCAGTCCCTGTGGGGCTTCTATATTTATCTGCCCATTAATTTCAGTAGCACATCTTGCAACCTTGCATAAGCCCCAGCCCAGCATTGGGACTTCGTGCTGGACATTAATCCAAAAAGCAAAGCCTGTCCCATCCCAATGGCATTAAAATAGTCCCAGTGGAAGACCTTGCCAAGTCGTATTGCATCTGGTTTGGATTAGAGGGATCAGAGGCAGACAACAGGCAAGGTCATATTCTCACACTCCTATGGACGCACAACCCTCCTCAAAAGGCTGATTAGGCCTTCGAGGCTCAGATCAAAGCAGGGAACAAAAAATAAAATGGACCAAAATGTGTCACAAATGTCTTTTCCACAAACATGAAGTGCGGGTGTGGGGATGAGTAGCAATGACGGCTCAGACCTCAGCCCTCCCTCAGCAGGAGCCGTCCTTGCCCATCCTCTACCTTTAGCCAGGCTGAGATCTCCAACAAGCAGCTTCTTCTGCAGCTGGTAGAGAGCAATCTCTTGCAGACTGGCTCTTTCCAACTCCGAAAGGCTGTGCAGGGCCACAGGCTGCATCTTGGTGCTTTGTCCTGGCAGAAGAGCTGAGATAAAAGGTCCTCTGAAAAACACACGTGTATATATAAAAACAAAAGAGTCAGGAGCACATTGTGGAGATGCCTGCTTTAGGAGAGAAGCTGCTGAAAATGCCACAGGGTGTCTTTGCAAGTGCAGGAGACGCTTGGCCCTCTTTCACCTCTCCGAAGAGCCAGCCGATCTGTAGGTGCCCCAGCCACACCATCTCACTTTGACCTTCCAAGCAAAGGCCTTGGAGCATCAGGGAGTACGCGAGGGACCTCAGCCCTGGCTCCCAAGACCCCACAGGCTCCCTGAGGCACCTTACTGCTTGGCAGAGTGGCCAATTCTAGCTGCCATCTATTTTCACGTGAAGCCCCGCACCATGAGGTTCGCGTACACAAGACGGGGCCCACCCTGGCTAGCCAGAGTAGGGACTGTGGTCCTAATGCTGCGACTTGGCCATTCTTCACCATGGGAATATAGTTCCTGGCTGGCATTAGCCTCGAGACGACGCTCCATGTGAGCAAAGTCAGTACGGAGGCAAGTCCGACCACCTCCTTACCAAACCTAGAAGGTGCTCCCTCCAGACACCCGCCTTGCTTCGCCCCTGCCCTCCAACAATCTCCACCAAGTCAGGGGGGCCTGAACCTTTTGCCATTACGTTAACAGGTCCCAGCAGCCCATCTTCATACAAATCAGCCGAACGCTGCTCCCGGCCAGCCCCTGACTGCAGCTCAACACGAGCAAAACCATTGGGCTCCGGGTGGAAAGCGCTTGGGACAAGATACCAGCCTCGAACTGCTCTTTGGAGGATGCTGTGAGGATGTACAGCCCTCCTCTCGACCCACGGCCCACCACATGCTGGGTGCCGAGATGTAACTGAGGAGCGGTGACCTCCTGAGAGAGCCTGGAACGGCTTGGACTCGGGCTGGTTTACTGTGGCTGTTCAGCCTTGGGATGCCGGGGCTGCGCAGACGCCGCTGCTCCCTCCCTCCTCCTACAGTGTTGCTCCATCAGGCGGGGAGAGTCTGGACAGATGCTTCCCACTCTGCAGAAAGGTGGGTGTAGCAGTTTCCCTCCGGGGTGAGTGAAGAGAGCTTTGGGGTTTTGGTTTTTTCAGTCAAAAAAACCTTCTGAAACCCAAAAAGCGGCACACAGCCTACTAAATAAGACTTACAGTCCCCTTTTATTCACAAGCTCTTCTTCCCTGCCTGTTGCCCCCTTTTTAAATTGGCTTATTTCTTAATACTTTAACGCTGAGCTTCATCTCTTGTAAATCAGACGCTTCCAGCACCGACCAGTGCTGCCGAAGCCTCACTGACGCCTTTACCCCCAGCACAGGCTGGTCTGCAGGTCACGGCCAAACACCGAACGCCCCGTCCCCTCTCCCGCATCTTTGTGGAGCTCTCCCTGTTGTTTGCAGCCTCCTGGAGAGGCCACGCAGGGATCTGCGCCGGCTCCCGGCTCCTCACCCCGCACTAACCTGGGTGTCCCCAGGCTGCCGCAGTCCGGCACCCCGCGACGCCTCCCCGGCACCCAGCGAACCCAGCCCACGGTCCAGAGAGCAAAAAGCAGCAGCGAACGGAAGAAAGGACCGAGGTTATCAGCATGCACACAGGAAAGATGCGGTCAGAGTAGAGGCTCCGAAAGGAGCCTTCCCAACGAGGGCTTTAAGGCCATAATGAAAAATAAAAGCCTGGAAGTCTCCTAGAGCCAGTGATAAGGGTGAGAACGCCCAGGAGCGTGACAGGGCAGTCGGCGCAGGCTCTCCGATCAGCCTCAGCACAGCACTGGCTGCTCACCTCCATCCCCTGTGCCCGGGTAGGGCTGTTGTCTGGGGCAGCGTTTGTTTTGGCCAGGTTTTCAATTTCTGAAGATATTTAGAAAGTTACATAAATTAAAAAATAAAAAATAAAAGGGTCGTTATGAACGCCCCAGAAGGGCACACCAAAAAGGGAATTCAGCTAAAGACAAAGATATTCCTGAAACATTTGACGTTTATTACAAAAGCTACGTGCCTCAGCAGGGACGTGGTGACAAACGTGAGACGCAGCAGAGCCAAGCCATCTGACGCAGCTCAGCACCTCGGGACGATTAAAACCGGGGTACCCATGTGCCCACCACTGTCTCATACACTGGACTCGGGGGTAAATCACCCAGGAAAAGCTGGTGCAATCCTACTTACACGGCAGCTAATCCTGCACACAGCCAGATGTAGCACTGACCCCCACCTGGAGTCTGGAGCTCAGGGATTGCATTAGCAAAGGGCCAGAGAGTCACAATACCCGGTTAAATTTTAGGCAAGGCACAGCCCACGGAGGCATTCATGTCTTGCTTGAAAAGGGGCTATTTCATTATTGAATTATTAAATGACATCGGGGGCTGTTCTTTAGGCTCTGCAGCTTGCTTTGGCCACCCCTCAGCTTTCTGCCCCTCCATGTGCTCCCTCCCAAGCTCAGCAATCAGCCTTGAATGCAATACATGTCCTTTTATAACTTTCATCCTGCAGAAATACCATCTGTGGAAGGGAGGAGGAGCCCTTTAGGAATGTATTTTATTTACTGTCTCAATGGGGCTGCATGTAAGAGGTCAGTCTTAAATTAAAATAACTAACTGGTCCTACCAAGCTTTGCAAACAGAGATCCGGGGACATGAGTTCCCCTGGGATAGCCTGGGTGGGAGAAGGGGGCACAGATAAAATGTTGGCTTTGACAGGCAAGAACACCTCCACTTGCCAGCAACAGCTCGGGTGTTTCTGCCACACCAGAAAGGAGGGACGAGCAGAAGCGGTGCCTGAGCAGGAGCTTCCCGGCAGGTCGGGAGCAGCTCTGCTGCCAGCAGACGCTGCGGACGGGCAGACAAGTCCCCGAGACAGACACACTGAAAGAAATGACTTTTCTACAGGCGAAGCTCACAGCTCCAGGCAGAGCCCACATCCACAGCCCCTGCCCGAGCCGGAGGGATGGTCAGAGCGGAGTCACGGAGGATGCAGCTGCCTTGGGGCAAGGAGGAGGAAGCCCGATTAGGAGAGGGAGCAGAACAGAGGGAAAGCAGGAAGGAGAAGTCAGGGCAAGCTGCTGCTTATCTGGCCCTACCGTGAACGCTACGAGAATAGCCCTACAAAATGCCACCATCGCCAGCTTTCTGATAAACTCCTGCTTCAACTGTTAACCCTGAAAAACCTGGCCTTACTTCTTGCAACAAGCACGTATTCCTGCTCATGGGAGCAAGCTAGGTGGGGACCACCACCGACAACTTCAAACTCCCTGATGGCAGCACAGCAGCTCGGCGGGTGTCCCTGCCCTGAGGTGGGGGATGCCCTCCAGAGCCCCGTATGGCAGCGGGGCGGGCAGGAGTCGGCAGGAGAGCGCGCTCCAGCCTGGGCAGGCATCGGTGCTCCGCGCAACGAGGAAAATGTCAATACATAGCGGGGGCAAAAGCCAGAGTACTGCAAAACCTCCTTCAGAGGGGGATGCTGTAGAAAAAAAAAAATCGTACTAACTCAAAACCAGAAATAAAATGCCTTTCGCTGGGAGCGTTAACATGGTGCTTCCTCTCTGCAATGACTTTCCCTGCTTATTTTTAGGACTAGGGCTTATTTAAGGAAAGCTCATGGGAAAAGCTCAGCTCAGCTGCCCCTTCTATTCCCAAGGAGCTGCAATTGCTCCCCCATTTTCAGCAGCAAAGTCTCTTCCCAGCTGGAACAAAGGGCTGACACTTACCTTCCTCGTCTTCTTCTCGCAGCACGACCAGCGGCAGCCTGCGCTCCCTTCTCTTCCTTCAAGATGATGGCTTTCAAAGCGGTGTCTCCACCATGTCTCGTGCGGCCCTGCAGAGTGGGTGGGAGAACCTTCTCTGCCTGCTGGCACGGGAGAAGTGGAGAAGTGATGGAGAGGGGACACTGCAGCTGAACGCGGCCGAGGGGAGGAGAGGGGTGATGAGAACACGAATTTTCTGCCAAAAGGAACGAGAGCCAGAAACATTGTCGTGTGGAGAGAGAGGGCAGGGTTACATGGGAAGGAACAGCACTTCCCACGCCTGATAGTGTTTGTGCCTTGGCAGGGGATCAATCGTTGCTCAATCTCTCTCCTCTATCCCCATACTTTCCCCACTCTTATCTATCAGTAACTAGGACACCTACCGAAGCATCAGCTGTTCCGGCAGATGAAACCTGAAAGAGAAATTTGCTGCCTGGGTGCTGGTCGATGAGGGCCAGCGGATGGTTTTCACCTCAGCCCTCCGTGCAGACCTCTCAGCTGCTCCATCACAGCATCTTCACAATGACCAAGCCTCCAGTGCGGTCAGGCACAGGCTGCCCTCTGCACCCACGATGGCTCTGGGGGACCGCAGGGGTCCCCTGCAAAGCTCTGCCACTGACGAGCTCATGGACCTGACAGGATAGATGTACGGCCAGCATCTTGTACGACGTGTCGTACGTGGGGGGTTACAGACCCCCGAGAGCCTTACAAACCTACAGCAACCCGCAAGACATGCATGTTAACACCCCAAATTGGCACCTCCCTGCACATTAACACACCCACGAGCACCTCAGGGTCCGTAGCTGGGCTCTTGGTCCATGCCATGGTGATGATAGGGGTGCAACAGCACGTTCCCTTGGCCACAGCTGGACAGAAGCTGAGCTGAGGACGTGGTTGCAGAGCCCCAGGAAGCCATCCGGTGACTGCTCTGAGGGGTCTGCCTGCAGCTCAGAAGAGAGTGGCCACCAGCATGAGGTTTAATGAAGGACCGTCTCTGCTCCCATGCCCAAAGCAAAGGGAAACATCTGCAGCCCCTGCCTGTGCTCGAGGCTTGCCCAGAGATGCATGCCAGGCCACGGCACTGGGGTGACAGGCCCCATCTAGGACTTGTCTCACTGCTGCTGATGCTAACAGGATAGCTTTCCTCTTAGCAAAGGGGCCCCCAGCCCCCCCCCCCCGAGGACTTGGTTGTCCCTGAACAGCTGGAGCTGCTGTCCTGGTGCCAGGCAGAGTCCTGAATGAGATGTCCACTCACCGGTGGCCCTCCCATCCCCAGTGGGATTGCTAGCACCAGCTTCCGTGTAGCAATTCAAAGCCCGCAATGCTCAGACGTGCTCACCTGTGAGCACGAGGGGATTCCTGGCTCCCGCCCTCCAGGACAGCACAGTCCCTCACCGTGTTCTGCTAGCGCTCGGATGCCCACGTCGCGACACATCCCACCCCAGGCCCAGCTCTCCTATCTCCAGAGCATCTTTCTCCAGGAAGGTCCGGGTTATCCGCAGGCTCCCTTTGAAACTAGACACCTCCTATTCATTTGGGACCCGACCCTGCCACTGTCTGCTGCCCAAGGGAGCTCTGCATCTCCTGACCCAGCAGGCACCCGCTGCCACCAGCCAACTTGCTTCCTTCCCCGTGGCAGTTGCATTTCGAGAGGCCCCAGCCAGGTTTGCACCTTCCTCCAAAACATGCAGCCATTGCACGGGAGGCCCCTTTTTGCAGGCTGTTGCACCTTTGTGCAGGCTGCCGAGCTCCCATTTTCTCTGTGCATCGCCTCACTGCCCATCTTTGTCACCAAGCATAAACTGGCGTTGCTGTGCTGCACCAGACCTCCACCCCAAACACTGCCATAATCGGCAAACTCTGTCTGCTTTGAAGAAGGAAGGAGGAGGTCACGGACCTTGAATTCGCTACCTGTTGAGTAAAACATAAGAGGCTGGGGAGGAAGCAGGGAGCCTTTCGTAGCTGGTTGTGGCTAATCACTTGCTGGCCTGGTATTTGTGAGTGCTCTTGAAACTTACTACCAGGACAGTGAAGCCCCATGTTGGCAGAGGACTTGGGATGGAGCACCTCCTTTCCTGTAGCAGCAACGTAAGCTAGGTGAGAAAAAGAAAGCAGCAGGGCCAAGATTCGCCCATAAAAAGTGTTTATTCCTTAAAAATACAACATTCACCTGCAGTGCAACAACTAATCAGAACGTTTCTTTAGAAGGCTTTTCATCTGCTTCCAGTGTAGCAAGCCTTCGGTGTCAGAAGGAGGAAGAGCAGGCAGCCTCGCCTGCGGGCAGACTGGTCCCGACAGAAAGGTTCCTTCCACCCATTCCCGCTGCCTGCACCCAGCGTGGAGCTGCGCACGGGCCCTCGCCAGCCGCTCCAGCTCCAGGAGGCATCCGCTCCCAGAGCTCTCGCTAGAGACAGAGAGGGTTTGGTACCTGCAGTGGCATCCCACTTGCCTCCTCACTGTCCAGGGAGCCCATCTGCAGAACGGATTTCTCCTGGTGGCAAAGAGCACACAGGGTTTCAGGGAAACCGCAGTCCCTCTGGAAGGGCCTTGGGAAAGAAAGCCCGGAGAGGGGAAGAAGCAGGCCCCGGGACTCATCTGGCCCTTGCTTGCTTTTACAGCACAGAGCCATCGCTCCGTAGGTCCCAGCTCCGCTCCCTCCCGCCGCCCCACGGAACAACCTGCCCGGTCCGCCATGAAACTGCGGAAGACAGCCTCAGCCACGCTCCAGAGGAGCCCCCCCCAGCCACACCAGCTCCCCCAGGACGGCTCTCTGGCTGGCCAAGATGGCCCGTCCAAATCACAACTCCCACCCCACACCCTGCAGCCGACGCTCTGCAGGGCCGGAGCCTGAGTCCACCCGCTGCATTAGCTGCCACATTTCAGGTTAAATCCGGCCACCAAATCTCCTCTGGATGCAGAGTCAAGGACATGCCTTTCCCGACTCCTGCGCGCTCTGACCACGTCTGCCCTCTGGACTCTGAAACGGTCCAGTTTTCTCAAGTCTCTTTCCTCACTTGCCGAAGGAGAGGTCTCTGCTGAACAGATTACCCTGTCCTCTCTCCCCCTGGCTGAACGCGGTGACTTAAGGGATAGCGGGGAACGGCGACAAGTTCCTGCCCAGAGAAGCTGCTGTGTCTCCTCTGTGACCACCCCCCTTCCCAGGTGCCCTGCATAATAGGTACGATGCTCTGCAAGCGGAACCGAACAAAAACGAGGATGATGGTTCATCTAGGTTGGAAGAGTCGCCAAGGTTAAGTCGGCCTACGCCCTGTGTCANTCCTCTCTCCCCCTGGCTGAACGCGGTGACTTAAGGGATAGCGGGGAACGGCGACAAGTTCCTGCCCAGAGAAGCTGCTGTGTCTCCTCTGTGACCACCCACCTTCCCAGGTGCCCTGCATAATAGGTACGATGCTCTGCAAGCGGAACCGAACAAAAACGAGGATGATGGTTCATCTAGGTTGGAAGAGTCGCCAAGGTTAAGTCGGCCTACGCCCTGTGTCAAAGCTGCTTCCATAAAGAATGAAAGACAGGTCATCGTCATAGGAGACTCCCTTCGGAGGGGAACAGAAGGTCCAGTATGGCGACTGGACCCACTTCTTAGGGAAGTCTGCTGCCTCCCTGGGGCCCGGGTTAAAGATGGGAAGAGAAAGCTTCCTGCCCTGGAACGGCCCTCAGATCATTATCCATTATTGATTTTTCAGGTAGGCAGCGGTAAAGTTGCAAGAAGTCTTGAGGGCAATCAGGAGGGACCTCAGAGCCTTGAGACGACTGGTTAAGGGATCAGGAGCACAGGTAGTGTTCTCCTCTATCCTTCTAGTTACAGGGAATGATGACGGGAGAAACAGGAAGAGCCAGCAGATCGATACCTACCTCCAAGCCTGGTGTCACCAGCAGAATTTGGGGTTTTTTTGGTCACGGGTTGGTCTATGCAACACCAGGCCTGCTGGTGACAGACGGGGTACGCCTGTCTCAAAGGGGGAAAAGGATCTTTGTGCAGGAGTTAGCAGGGCTCTTTGAAAGAGCTTTAAACTAGATTTCAAAGGGGCAAGGGATAAAACCAGGCTTGCTAGAGATAAGCCTGGGGCAGCACACCAATATTTGAGGGACGGTGTGCTAGCGAGGTCCTTCTGTCTGCTCCACAATGTGCTGAGTACACTGGAGCACATTTGAAACGTCCCTGTATTAATGTGGGCAGCACCTTAGCCATCTCGGCGGAGGTAGGGGACGGAGATCCACGCGGCAGCAAAGATGCAAGGGTTATTGATGTGTTAAGAAACCACAGAAGCGCCTGAGAACAGTCACATAGGAATTAGAGCTTGTCCCCAAAAAAAGGTGGCGGGATCAACAGCCCAACTGAAGTGCGTCTACACCAATGCACGCAGCACGGGCAACAAACAGGAGGAGCTGGAAGCCACTGTGCAGCAGGAAAACTATGATATANAAAAGTATGATATAGTTGCAAGCGCGGAAACCTGGGGGGCTGACTCGCACAACCGGAGTGCTGCAGTGGATGGCTTTAAACTCTTCAGGAGGGATAGGCAAGGAAGGAGAGGCGGTGGGGTAGCCCTGCGTGTTAGGGAGAGTTTCAACTGCCTTAGAGCTTGATGATCCGGTTGGCGGCCAGTCACAAGTGGTGTTCCCCAGGGCTCAGTACTGGGGCCGGTTCTGTTTAATATCTTTATCGACGATCTGCACAAGGGGATCGAGCGCACCCTCAGTAAGTTTGCGAAGGACACCAAGCTGGGCAGGAGCGTTGTTGATCTGCTTGAGGGTAGAAAGGCTCTACAGAGGGACCTGGGCAGGCTGGATCGATGGACCAAGGCATTTCACCCTACATCTTACCATCATCTTACCTACATCTTGTTTCTGCAGGTAGTTGGGCAGGAGCCTGACATTTACTGAGAACACAAGGAACAGCCTTTGGGAAGATTCAGGAGGAGAAAAGTCTGTGCTGCTTGTAGCACTTGCAGAAGCTCAGTCTCCAAAGCAAAGTGGGTGGAGAAATTTGGTGGTAAGCCATTACTAAAAGAGGTGTGATGTAAGCTCTCTGCTCCACCCAGACCAATAGAAAATTAAATACCCTTCCCATGTGAAAAAATTATTTACAGACTGACTGTGCAATGCACAGACCACCAGTGGCACTGCCAGAATCACACTCAGCTCCTAAAGACACTGCCTTCATCTTAGCTTAACTGTTAAATCATTAGTAGAGAAAGTAGCATGAAAAAGAACCAACTGTTTGGCTCAGAGAACTCTGAGCTATCTAAATCTTCTTCTGTTTAAACATACCTCAGTTTTTAATCATAGAAATGTCTAAAAAAATGTCACCTTTCCCCCCCGCCCCCTTTTGGTGGTTCTAGAAACCAGAAAATGCCTCTTTGTTGTTGCTTCAGGTGACAGTCTATGGCTGTTCCTACCAGTAAAAAGAAGGTACAGGATGAGAGATTTGGGCACACAAATCACATACAACATTGGCAAAACACGTAGTCAACACGCTGTGCTTAAAAATATCAGACATGAACTTTTTTCACAAAATATATTGAACCGCACTTGCCCGTTAACAAATAACTGATCAAAGAAGCTACAGAACTTGAAGTTTCTTCCAGTGCTGCTTGGGACTTACAGTTTCACTTACACATTATCCCACCCAAGTCCGTGATGCGTGCAAGAGAATCATAATGAACGGAGGTAAGAGGCATCCCAGGTGTTCTTGGCGTACACATCCTGCTGTTGTTTTCAGTGTTAAGTCAAAGCTCAAGTCATTTTCAGTCCATCAAAGCCACAAAACTTCCACCTTTTCTCTAGGCTGGCCCCAACCCCACTCAGCTCCTGCCTGAACGTGTTCTGGAGTCGAGTCATGAGAACTTCCACTTCCGCGGTGCAAATCTGTGAAAACAAGAAAAACGTCACTAAAAATGAAGACGCTTTTGCTTACAGAAGCCCTGTAACGACTGGTGATATTCAAGCTCAAATGCTTTTAATTGCTGAAGTACACCTAGGCTTTCCCTGGACATCCTGTCCAAATACTCATGGTAATCATCTTGGGACAGCAGGAGTTGTGCTACTGTCACACTTTGGGGTGAGATGGCTGCAGATATAACAAACACTAGAAATAAGGGTAAAAGGACTGTCCTAATTTTTTCGACTGTTAAATGCAAGATAATTGATTAAAAACTCCCAAGCATTTAAGTAACTCAACAGTGAGTACTTCTACTACCGCTGCAAGAATAGAGATCTCCGTGACTGGGTTTAGAAATCAGGGATATGGGGAATTTATATTCACATTCTGAACAGTCACAAGCATTCATCTACAGTGCAGCTACCATGTCCCTAACCGCACAGGAGTAGCTCAAATAGAGGCAAGATACAAGATCTGGAGGTTACACCGCTGCAGAAAAGAAATGTAAATATTTAAGGTGGACAGATTTGCTAGAGCGGCTCAGACCAAAGGCTTATCAAGCTGGACTCTTGTCCCAGGTAGTGACCCAGAGTGGAGAAGGATCCACCCAGTTCCTGCCCCTAACCAGACCAGGGCGCTGGTGCAGCCCCAGGGACGTCACCCTGCCGCCTTTCAAGATGACTGGTGGCACCTCTCTTCGGGAAGCACTCTCTGCAGTAGCTTTTTAAGTTTTTCTAACACGGCGAGTGGTAGGAAGCATAATGTGTTAACACGGTTTTATCATACAGCTGAATCTTACTTCTAAAAACACTGGCAGAGTTACGTGTTTTCCCAACACCGTGCCCTGTAAGAACTGAAACTAAAGCCTCTGTAGTGATTCCATGGGGCTGAAGCAGGGCACGTACCTGCCAGCATCCTTACCCAGTCACACACCAGCTATCCAATCTGCATCAAAAGTCAATCACACATAGAGAGGCAAGCCCGTAAATTTGACTGCTCAGGCATTTACTAGATACAATTAAGAGTTCAGCCAGTGAAAAAGTTCTAAGATGCTGCAAATTAACAGTCTCAGGACATATAAAGAGTGCAAAGGCCGTGTCCACCTTACATTCAATTGTCTGCAATGGTTTTCTTATGGCAGCAGAAAAATTAAAACCTTATTTTTTATATTCACAAGAACTCAAGATTGCTTCTGCTGTGTATTTGGGACTGCTTTGACACACGTTCAGAGCCATCTCTGCACAATAAACTCATCCACCAGCTGGTTAGGTAGAGCATTAGGATGCATTTTTGGCTAAAAACATGGATATTTTCCAAGAGTGTGGCGCAATGTAACATCCTTTGTACGTGTTCTGTTAATCTACCAGTCACTGTCTCTATTTTTAACTCCCTTTAGCGTTTGCAGAGTTTGTAGCTCTGTAGCTGCAGCACTGGCAGTTTCCAGGGGCTGTGCTTTAAGCCAGGTGTGTATCAACCGTGCTCCGCAGCAGTGCTTCCTCCTGCTCTTTCATTTTCACCCCTACCACAGTGGATTCAGTTTGGCCATTCTGTAATGTCAAGCCTGATCCCACTTCATGGTCTCCAATACAATGCGTGACTGGATTTTCCAGGAGATAATCTTGAGTCACTTCCCCTACCATGCTTCCAAACTCATGTTTGACTCTGACATTCTCAAGGAGGCATTACATTTTTCCTTTTAATTCACTTACTTTCTGTGAACACCAGCATGAATTACAGTTTTCAGCTAGCATTTAGCTAGGGAGAAAAGGTTTTTACTTCCAAGAGTGCGGGGTACCATTTGCCACTGGAAGGACAATGTACACAAAAAGCATGTTCACTTTTAAGCCTTCATTAGTGCACAAGTGCATTCCTCTGAAAGCCCTTTAGCAGCAATTGCAGGCCCACAGTTTCCAAAATGTGCCCAACAAGTGATAAAGATCAAGAGCACCTGCTTTGCAATATGGATTTGCACTTGGTGGATGTGCTTTTGTCATCATGCTGTTCTGCAACCAGGCAGAAACAACAGTCCAAGTTTTGAGAGAGAGAGAGAGGGAGAGCGAGAAATAGCCCAAGCTCAGGCTGGCAATGGGTTTGGTAAGGCAGAGAGAGGTCCAACCTAAGACATGAAACAGAGTGTGGACACCCCAGGAGGAGCATCACCTACACGGCCCAGCCCCTGCAATGCTCACAGTGCCACAGAGTTTCTGTAAGGACTCTTTCATGGCTTCAAACCACCCTCGATCTTAATTTCTGCACTGTCTGCTGACCTGCTGGCCTTCTTGGTTGAGACTGATGTGGGGGGGAAACAGCGGAAAGATATTCCTCTTCCTTTCCTGCCAGCAACTTCAAGAAACGAGATTCTGCTCTCAGGTGCTCCCCCCCACTCCTACCCCACCTCAAGCCCAAAGACCTGCTAGACGTTAAAAGCAACACCCCCAACTAATACCTAGCTCCTGCATTAACCAAGAGGGAGACAAAAGAGCTAACCTGAAGAACAAAGGGGAAGACCTCCTTTCAAGAGACCACGCACAGAAGACCTGTGCAAGTCAGCAGGCCGATGTGTTTACCTGAGTGTCAGCAAACAATAAAAAACACTGATGTCACTGCAGAGGTTAAAGGATGCACTTTTCACAGGGCTTTTCTGCTAAGCTTGTTGTAGAAACTTCCAGTAGCCATTTTCTACACTGTAGATTCCAAAGAGGAAGTGCCAGAATTCAGATGAACGATATGATGGCATTTCTTTAGGAGCTCCAAAGAAAAATAAAGGCAGCTGTTCACCTCATAGACAAATTCAGAACTACAACAAGAAGGTAAATTATTAGGTATGCCTTTAAAGGGCTGGAGTGAGCCTGGAAAACACAGGCTAGCAACACGTGCTCTCTTAGAATGGGGAAAATTAAACAGTAAGTTATAAACAAAAGCAGCTGAGGAAGTTCCAGTCACAAGAGATGATTCCCATGCTGGTAAGTCTCCTGTTCCTGGGGCACTTTAAGGAAGACAACGGTATAGTAGAGGAGCAAGATGTAACTTTCCTTGAACCTTCAAAAACCTTTGCAAAGTCCCTCCCCGTTTACTCTGAAAAGGAGTCTGAAGCCAGCGATACACAGAAATACTGCAGGAAACAGCAGCTTCTTGTTGTACTAAGGCAAATGCGTGAGCACTGCTCTTGTTACCGCCATTCTTAACCCCTGCACCCAGGACTCGATCCCTCCACTTAGCACAGACCCCTGTAGGCAGGGACTATCATTCAGTGTTTACGCTTTTGTAGTATAAGGCCCTTGCACAGCACCCTCCTGAAAATGACTTCACTGACAGTATCAAAACAGAGACAGAAAAGGCTCAGTGAAGGGCTACAAAATCAGAAATACGGAAAAACAGAGACACAAAACCAATATGACTGTTCACTTTAGAGAGAATATATACAAACAGTGGCATGGCAGATGTTAGTAGATAATAAACAGTACGCAAAAGGCGGGTTGTTTGCTCTTTTCCTGAGAGGTCATAAGGATAAGGGAAACAAAGGCAACAAACTTAAAAGAGGATAAACAAAAACACATTTTAGATGGAGATTTTAAAGATGGAATTCACTGCTGCAAAATACAGCTACCGTCAAAGGGTTTTCTTGAATTACAAGCAGGATTACACATGAACATCTGCAGTAAGAACATCATCTTCAACTCTGTATTTGTGTTAACATTATGCTGTACAAGGGCTTAGCTAGAAGCCGGGTTGCTTTGAGCAACCTGACCTAGTGAAAGGGGTCCCTGCCCACAGCAGGGGGGTGGACTAGATGATCTTTAAAGGTCCCTCCCAACCCAAACCATTCTGTGATGCTAAGAAAGATCACCCCTTCCCTTGTCCTCTTCCAGCAAATTATTCCAGTTAATACACACCAGTTCTTACTGTCCCCCCACCATTCCCAGGGAGAGAGTGAAGCTCTTTACCAGCCACACAGACCGAACATACTTGGGGCACAAACATACTGCCCAGGCTGGCTCAGGGAACTGGAAATGGTGGTACACCTACTTTGCTGTCCAGACGCTGCAGGTAGGAACAGATGTACTCTATGCTTGCTCCAAATGGGTGCACGTGAAGAAACGTTGAAATTATTCCTGGGGAAAGGAACACCACAAACATCATTCTCATGAGACAAGAGCCAGCTGAGAACACCCGCTCTCTGTTACTACTGGCACAGCACAGAGGGATCTAACTGGGCATTTTTGGTTTTAAGTACAGCGAGGTTTGGCTCACAGACTGCAAAGTAACAACAGCTAACCAATACAGCTGGGTAGCACTTAAAACAGACCTCACCACTCTCACTCCTTGCTGAGTACTGTTAACGTGCCCAGTGATGAACCACACTGAGATTATCATACATGTGGGGATGCAAGGCCCAAGGAGAGGGAAAGCAGAGCTCTCCTCCAGCTGTACCATCAAAGGTCAAGGAGCAGGAAAAGACAAGGCAGATGAGGAGAGCAGCAGTGGCATGTGTGTCCCATCCCAACAGTTTTGCAGCACTCAGTTAAATAGCGCAACCCAAGTTTGCACCCTGTCATGAAGAGACTCCTTTCCAGCTCATGGCCAGAACTATATTATCAAAAAGACTGACTTTCATCTCCGGCCATCATCTGCAAAAAAAGGCTGTGCCTTTGGTTTTCCCCAAAGTCTCTTCCGTCTCAATGCAGAAACCAGCCCATGATCTGGCATGAACAGATCCATCTGGGTAACAATAAAAGATTTATTGTTATTCTCAAATCAGATGTAGAGGGATGGCTAAGGAGAACTTGGCTGAGTGACAATGCAGTAAAGAAAATGCCTTGTTCCATCAAGACAAGGACTTCTGTTCCTCCTTTTCAATGCTCCGGAAAATCCCCAACTACCCAGTGCTTTGGGCCGAAAGGTCGTAGCATGCCATGTTAGGTTATTTTTCAATACTACTGGGAATAGGCAAGGGGAAAGGAAATAAAAAGGGTAGCAGATACACCTGCGTTGTACATCAGAGGTCACTGATCCCTTTGGGAGCATCGCTTGAAAATGCTGTCAATATTTCTCATCCCATCGAGCCTGGCGTTCTCTCCCTGCTGCCTTTCTTCCACACCTCCTTCCTCTCTGGCTACAGCTTGTAAAGCTAGAAAAGCTTATCTGTTCGGGGTCCGTGGCACAACATGCCTGACCTAATGGTGTGCCTTACTGCTGCGTGGGTGCACAAATGTCATCCACACTGTGAGGTGCCGCAGTGCTCAAGCTGATTAAAGTCTTAGAGCCTGCAACACTGCTTAGGAAAAAAAAAGGTTGATTAGGCTCTAACCAAACGAAGACAGACCCCGCTCTGTAACTTACTACCTTCAGTGATGCCTCCCAGAAGACCAGCTTGCACTCCAGTACGTGCTGACCTGGACTGTCACTACACACAAGCCCACTTTACGTGTGCGTGGTTTTGACTGAAAGATGCACAGCGCAAGATTTCCACATGACTGATGCACAAGGTGAAACCCTGACCCCACCAAAGCTCAAGGCTTTCCTTCATTCCAGGACTCCCACCTCCGTTGGCATAACCAAAGGAACACGAGGGGGCCAGTGGGAGCTGTGAGGCCACCTTGAAGTAAGTCTCACTCAGTTCAGGTCTCCAGCATCATCATCAAGCCCATCAAAAGAACTTACCAACTAACAGAACTTCTCGTTCAGATTTCACAGGACTATTGCTCAATGTCTTCTCAACCGGACATTCCTTCTCCTGGCTGCATGCACAAACTCTGGATGCAGTGCTCTCCTGCAAAAAAACCACAGGGTCCGGTTCCACACACCAGCAGCACAGCAGGCACTCACACATCAAGCAGCAGTTGGTCAGGCTCGATAGAGTCTGTATTTTTGTTTTCCTGTTTCTGTGAGTCATTGCATTCATCGCATTGCTGTATCTACTGTTTATTTTGCAAAAGACTTCCAACAAAGCACAGCTATGTTCGTGCTGCTGTGTCTGAATTATCAAGTTAGACTAAAAGCCCATGAAGTTAAGCAAGGTGCCACAACACACACACAATCAGCCCTGTTCAGTGGTATGATGTCTGCTCTAGAAGGGCCTTATTTTAAATAACAAAAGAAAAAACAGACTAGAAAGAAAGAAAGCCTTGCAGTGACTAATTCAGATGCAGATGTTTATTTTTCAGATGCTTAAACTGAGGCAAGATGATTAATAAAGTGCCTAATGGCTAAAAAGGGTTTAGGATCAGACTGTCCCTGACTTGAGTTTGTGATACTGAATTAAAACAGCAATTTTGCATAATTTATTATGCCCCAAACAAACACAAGACTGCCAGTGATGCAAAGACTTCGTGGGTGCACTAAAAGCAGGACTTTCTTTTATTCCTAAGTTTTATGCAGAATTCCAGTGGCCTGAGAGCTACAGACAGCTATAATTGGAAACAGCCTCCAGTCACTAGTGAAATGGACTGGACTTGGGCCAATAACAAAGACAGAATTAAATGGTCCCTTGCGTTTGCTTAGTTTCTTAAGCCAGTGCAATTCTCAACTACACACGACTGACAGTGAGCAGTCCTGGCCTAAGCAGGCTATAATTTGCTTCTGCAGGAGAAAGTGAAGGTTTGCACACTGGAAATGGAGCTAGCTTCAGCCTGACACAGGGACTGCAGTTCAGCCAGTAGTTATACTGGAAATGCACTGTCTGCTTTCTCTTGAAGATCCAACTGGTATTTTTGAAGGCTAGTTGAAATAACAGTGCAACAAATTACCTTGCACACCAAAACCCATTTCTACACCACAGTGTTGCAAATACCTACTGTTCTTCCAGCCAGAAGCTGCCAGCAATGGATAACTTGATGATTTTAATTTGTACACAAAGACAGTCTGTATGTACCATGCTTATACACTTCACAACAAACCAAACTTTAAAAAATTGCTCATTTTACAATGAGGTGTCATTACTTCCCTCAATAAGATATTCTGACTAAAGTAGCTAAGAGAAACTCTTAGACTTACATTCCCGTGACAATCAGCTGCATCTCTCTCCTTGTCCTCTTCATCTGCTATGCTTTGCTATATGTAGGTAAAGAAAAGGAAAGATTACTGATGATAGTCTGTTATTTCTGTTCTTTGATACCAGGCACTGAAGCTCCTGCACTGAAGATTACTGGGATACAAAGCCATTTTTAGTTACTAGAAAGACATTTATTATCTCCCCTAGCTCGTGGCACAAAAAGGTGGAGCTAAAGATTGAAAATCCGAGATGAGACCTAGGATTTGGCTCTATGGTCCTCACTGAGAAGTGCTGCGTAATGTTTCTTGTCTATCCTATATAACTGTGTCTGTGCTATAGAGGAGAGGACCAAGCAAACAGATTCATGCATGGGTCCACAATCAAAAGACAGAGTGGATCACACCTGACAAGAAACAGTATGTATTTGTTTAGAATAAATCCAGAATATTGTAGGAATATAGAATAAATCCAGAATATTATAACGCTGACAAAACTTTCAATTCAATAGTGTTTTATGGAGGTCAGATCAAAACATGCCCCTGAAATGCAAATCTAAAAATCAGCGTTTGATAAATTGAGACCCTTTTTTCTTATCTTTTAACGCTCAGGTTTTAGAAAAAGACATTTCAGCTGCAATACCACTGTATACTATAAAATGAAAGTTAAGTCTTTTATTTATACAGTTGCTTATGTAGATTGTCTCACTGGTACATGAAGCAATCAGCGACTTCATTACTGATGTACATCCTGCAATTTGGCAGGTCATTTTTTCTAGCTTTCCAAAGACAACTGCTCCTAAGCCAGGGCTAGGCATCTTCTGCAAGAGTGTAGAAGAACAGCAGTCCTTCACTGCGCTCACGATGGACCACGAAATCCAAGGACTGCATTTACTACTGGGAATAAGGAAGCACTGGGATGGCACATACCTGCTCCTTCAGGTTTTCTAATAACGTTTCTATTTTTAGTTTGTCTTCTCTCACTTTTTCTAACTCAGCTTCTCTCTTTTTGTATTCATCTTGTACTTTCAAAAGATGCTAGAAGAGAAAAGATAAACTCAGTTCTTAACCTGCCTTTCACCTCCTACTATTTAAAGAATATAAAATGAATAAGGGCTTTTCCATGAAGACCAGACAGATCATATTCAGAACAATTAAAAGGTTAAGCATACAACAAGAAGAAATCTTTTCTACAATGTACCTTAGGAACGTCTCTGTCCATTAGCATACAAAAAAACCATGACTTTGTAAACATGGGGCAGTAATTTCATCATCAACAAACCTTCACTGTCCCTGAAATAAAGCATGTGCACTAGACCGTGGGCCTGACCCGTGTTAAAGCTAAGCCATCCTTCTCTGCCAGTCTGGTTCACACTATGCCTGTACAAACAGTCAGCACATGGCAAAGAGCAGCACAGAAACAAGTGACCTGGGGAAGTGACCTGAAAGTCTTCCTAGATCTCTAGCCCAACGTTAACACAGAGGTGTCTTGCAATTTAAGAAAACACTCAAACAGCTACTATATTTGCACTGTTATGTGCGCAATTCCACACCGCAGAAAAACGCGATGACTGCTCCCCACCCTGGGCATCAGCCCAGCAGCGCAGGTGCTTGCAACAAACACCACAGCAAGCTGTGGACTCCCCTGACTAGCAAAGCTCAGGAGAAAGGTTGGTAGTGAATCACAACCCACATCTCAGGGGTGAGCAGAATGAAATTCTCAAGCCCAACCTGGTGTCCATCAAGGAGAATCAAGTTGTGGTTGTGGATATAACAGTCTGCTTTCAGAGCAAATTTGTACTCTTGAATGCGTCCATAAGGAAAGCAGATGAGTACAAAAAACCTAACTGAACAAACCAACACAGGTGACGGAGGAAAAGTATGATTGATCTCCTATTAGAGCCAAAAGAAAACAGTGCTCAGAAAACCGCTAACAGCACTGGGCCTTCCAGAAATGGGCAAGATCAAGTTGCCAGGGGGAGAAAACCTTAAACACTAATATGGCAAAGGCACTAGCCTAGCAGCTTTCCTAGGTCAAACCAGGATACACAAATTTTTTTTTTTTTTCAGTGAATGCTTTCTTCCATGCTTAAGACACCCCTAATCAGCTGTTTAATATTTTTCTCCCTCAACTAAAAGACAAAGAAAAAAAAAAGATTCATAATCCTGTTCGTTAATAGTTACAAACAAACAGCATCTTTTTTCATCAAGGCAGTTCCTCCAGAGTTTTCTCTCAGCACGATCCATCCTGGTAGCAGTTTAAAAAGAACCTTGACCTGCCTGACACCTGTGAAAAGGGAAATCTGTTATGTCCTGCAATTCCTGCCATTTCCTCCTGCACTGAAGGCTGACGTTGACTACAGAAGGCTTTTCCTGCCAGCTCCAACGTCACAAACACCAGTGCTGTCAGTTCATCTGTCAGGTTCATCCAGAGACTGATCACAGCCTTCACAGCATTGCTGCAGGTTCTTATTTTAACAAAGTACCTACCTGAACTATTATATGCTCTGTGTTTGGTTATCAATCTGGCTCAATATCCCAAGGGCTACTGTTAAGGTTTACAAGGACCCAAACCACTTGATATTCAGCCCAGGGAAATCCCAAAGAACATGGCATACTCTCCACATTTCTGTGAGAATGAAAGCCCAGAAAAGTTCAGAAAAGATGTCAAAGCAAGCTTGGAATTTCCCACTTTCTTGCTTATGCTGGTAACCAGGATCTCGCATGGTTACGGAGCAGGTAAGCACAGACTCGGTACTTCAAAAGTCACAGTGTGGTCAAGCAAAGAGCACACAAGGAATCCATAAGCTACGGATTGTTTCCATGTGACTTATCAGTTCATACGCAATCACCATTTTGAATGTTTGGTTGTCTGGAGTTTTTTTGGCAATGCTGGAAACGACAGGAAGTTGCTCCCATTTGCCAGTTTTGATCCCACTGAAAACCAAAATGCCTTTGCTTGTGTTTCTGCTCCACATCCCAGCCCCTCTGCCTCTGTAGTAAGGCCATAGCTATAGAAAAGTCTGGGCCCACCTTCTGCATCCCCTGCAGAGCCTGCTGGAGAAGCTTCATCTGCTGCTCCTTGGTTGTGTCTTCATCCCTGCTTGCTTTGCCTTGCTCCTGCTTTAGCAGTTCCACCTCGTTCCGGTAGGCGTCCAGCTGCCAGCGCAGACTGTCATTTTCTTCTTTCAGGGCTTCCACCTGTGATACCAGTGCTGGAGAAGAAGGCAGGCAGAGATCAAAAGTCAAAGAACTGGGGGCAAGTCCCTGGGTGCTCTCACCCAGCACCCAGTTACAAATCCAGAGTACCAAAATGAATTTCTCCCAATCACTGTTTGCGATGTCTCTTTAGAAAACAAGCTCCTCTGGACAAATAGCACCTCTCACTAGTGAATGCAGTATTTAAGGTGGAAGAATAAAAAAAGAAGCAAAAGAACATATTGGGGTGAAATGACCATGCTGGCAAGGAAGCAGGTTTCCTAACCAGCAAAGCTGAAAGACACTGGGACAGGCTCCACAGGCACCTTCAGCTAGAACATCTCCATCAAGTCATGGGATTATCAGTCTGGCATCCACATAGGTCTTGATAAATTCAGGAATGGGATTATACAGCATTATAGCTGCAAAGACAGCTTCATCAGGTTTCAAAACATGCCCGTGATGTGAAGGGCATAGCCTGATATCCCACAGCCTTGCTATTAACCTCTGGTCCTTGGGCCACAGCCAGATCATGCGGAGGTACGTTTGCCGGGGACTCGCACACTGTACTCAGAAGACAGGGAAGACAGACAAGACATGCTGCACGGGAAGAGGGTCGGTTTTGAGTGGGTTTTATCTAACTGTCCCCACTCATTCTCCCAGGCAATGAATATGTGTTGGACCCCACTCTGCACAGCTACACATTCCAAAAGGAAGGTGTAAATCAGTACAGCTCCACTTTTGTTTCTCCCCTTGTATAACGAGTTGGCATTGAGATTTGCTATGTTGCTGTTACAGCACTGGAACGTACGATTTCCCACACAACCTTCAGGATGGCATTTCCTAAACCAAATGTTTGACTTTGTAACCTCAATATCCAGGAAAGTCCGTCAACGCATTTCTGGACTATTCATCTTTCATTTCCTGCAGACAAAGGGAGAAGGGGTATTTGGACAGTGCAGTTCCCATGTTAGTCCTAGCCAAGGGCATTTCAAGCTGTACAATACAGGCGCACTCAGCTGACTGCACAGCTCTGCACTAAGACTACAGCCACGTCTACTACCGCACTCCCTTGCCTCTTCCTCTCCAAGTGCTGCTGTTGGCCCAGCTGCTGCTCAGAGTACCACTGAAACCTTGGGATGGGGATCTGCTGCTGTGTAAATGTGTCCCCAGCGCTGGACGGACATCACTGGCGCGCTGAAACAGGACGGCTCAGGTCGACAGCGGTGTAGCTGCAAAAGCAGGGTGCTCTGCACAGAGCAGCTGTGCAGATGACCTCAGCCACGCACTGCCATTACCTGCACACATGGCAGGGAGCTTACAGTTCTGCCATGAACCCCACACATCTCACTGGGGACTGTGGTTCAGACACAGCTTTAGGTTACCCTGACCATTGCAGGGAGGAGTGACAAACACTGGCTACAGAACCAGGCACTGAGAAGAAAACAACCCCAAATAACTGCAGTTGATTTTGTTCTGCTTGTGACAATTTTGGGGTACAAAACAGTCAGAATGAGGCTCCTGAAAGAAACCACTGAAGAGACAAGTATTTTACAAGGTGTAATAAGTGATTTTACCCAATTCTTCTGTTTCTTTCATCTCTGATGGATCTTCTATTTCTTCATCAGACATTTCCATTTCCTCCTCTCTTCGAATACCCATTAGCTCATCATTATGAATGTTACGAATTTCCTAAGGTTCAGAAAATAGAGGGGTTTTTTTAAATACAGATTACAAGGAACAGATTGGTTGGATAAAAAGATGCTGAAATCTAAGTCTGCAAAATGCAACTCCACGGTATAAGAAAGGGAAAATGATAAAAAAAAAAAAATCTGGCACAGACTATTAGATAAGGACAATATCTAGCATAAGTCAAGCAGTCAGTGCTACTGATATTACTGACTCTTCCATCTCCCTTCTACTCTTTGCCCCAGGGCAGGCACCTAGCCTTGCCACAGTGTAGTTTCCTGGTGAAGCCTCTCCCCACATCTGCCCTGCTTGACATCCACCCGTCTGTCCTACACTCAGCACTGCCCAACCTCGTAACCTCCACTGGGTCACTACCTCATGTCTTCTTGCTCACAGCGCACATCCAGATCAGTAACTCTCTGCTGCCACGAACTTCTATCAGTGCTGGCCCCTGCCCTGCACACCCAAAGGGTTGTACCACTCTTACCCTTCCCTGTCAGGCTCCTACCCCGGGCTCTCCTGCCCAGTGCCTGTGACGGATGCCCCCACTCTGACTGAGTGAGCAGTGCTTTGGTTCAGCCATCACCGACAAGTATGCCTGAAGTCAGTCCTGCTGTGCAAACTGTGAGAAATTGTGCTAGGCCGTATCTCCCCGGGAGCTAACAGCACCAGCCTGAGCTAGGACTAGACCAAACTAAGACCACTACAGCTGCACACCTGCACGTACACCAAAGGGGGGTTTGAATACAAGTCCATCACTTGACACGAGTATCTGTAGCCCTCCTGAGCCCATTGAGCAATCCTGCATGGCAGCAGGCTGCACAGTGGTGATCTCCCTTGAGCAGGGACACCTCTCAAGGTTACCCCTCAAAGCTGAGACCCCCTTTACCAGGCATCTGATATCTGTAATGAGGTAAGTGACATTTTACATTACACCTAAAAGCATATTATATGCTAGCAACATTTTTATATATATATCTCCAGCTATAGCTTAATTGTTAGAAGTGTAGTAAGTAGCAGAGTGTTTGACCACTGTCAAACCACCACTGTCAAATCACCGTTTAATTACCATTCAATTACTGCTTAAATCACCCTGTGATTACCATTTAATTATCATTCAATCATTGATTAATTATTATTTGATCATCATTTAATCATCAATAAAACCCTTTTAGTTAACCCCACAACAATGACTTCTCTTAATAATTCACCTGTGACAGCACCTCCACCAGTGATGTCCCCTCCTGACACACGTAGCCTGGCTGCTAGCTGACACATCTCCCTGGCATTTCTTTCTCCTGCCATACAACATATCCTGCACCTTCCAAGCACTGGCCTACATGGTGCCCACCATGCACCTCTCTTGCTCTGCTGCAGCACGACCATACCCATGACCCGTAGTGCTGCCCACTCCATTCCTCCCTGTTCCATGCCTCCTCCATGCAGCTGCACGGCTACAACAAAACCTACCTGAGACAGAGGTCATGCCAGTTAGAAGCGGGAATTGCAAGTACACAGATAGAGGCCAGAGACTGCCCAGCCACCTCCTGACCCTTATCAATCCTGGTGCACTTTGAAGTTTCTCTCCCCCTGTGCCAACCACCAGTGCTCAGCCTGCACCACAGTGACTCCCCCTCCAGCTGCCAGGATCCTCTCTGCTCTCTGCCACAACCTTGGTCCACATGAGGGATCAGAAACGAACAGAGATGCTACCTCGTACGCTGGTCCCTGAGCCACCCCAGCTCCTGCTTGTGTGTGCCCTTTCTGCTCCATTCACCTTGTCCAGGCAGAGCCAGCCAACCCCACCCGCTCCTCCAGACAAGATCCCCTGCTCCGGCCTCTGCTCCAGCCAGCTCACACTGGGCAGAGAGCTCTGCACAGACACACAGCAGCCCATTTGCAAGGCAAGGAAACACCTAGCTCAGCCCCTCCATCCCCTCTGCAGAGCACGACAAGCAACATTCAGAAAACAACAGTCAGTTATTCAAGGAGATGTCAAGAATACTTACTACAGGCTAGCACAGGCAGCCAAGCGTCCCTACCCGATGTCAATTTACCACAACTTCACTTGGATTATATACCCCAGAAACAGCCATAGGAGAAAATATAGAAGATTTGCTTATGAAATAAAAGTAATGTCCAGCTCTTTGTAGATTTTACTCTAATGGCCTGAAACTTTCAAAAACTCTGCTTGCCAGCACTGAGTACACATCCACCAAGAGCAGCCAACAGGGAAAATGACCATGCCTTCAGCTTGGATGAATGGACACCTTGGGGACAGCAACAGGGAATGGGCAAGAACAAGGCAGATCCGAGCACGATGGGCAGCGCTGACTACACTTCCAAAGAAACTGCTGCCTGCCCTAGAGACCACCCATAAAATGACAGCGGGGTTGAAGATCAGAGGAAAGTCTTCCCATCATCTTTAACTGACTGCTCAACAGCTGAAAGCCTAAAGTGGCCTCGAAGCTGGAGAAGGCTGCGCAGAGAGAGCACAGCACACAGTGGGGCCAGGCTATGCCGTAGTTCACCAGCGCCCTGACTGCGCCCAAGGGGGAGCCCTGAATGGGAGAGGAAAGAGCATCAGAGAAGCCAAATACTTCAGCGAGGCTCTTCCTAAGCAAGGGAATACGCTGGCTGGTAGCTACCATAGCATGGTCATTCACCAGGTCTCAAGCTTCCATGGCTTCCTAGAGAGCTGCCTGCAGCTACAGGACTTGCCAGCACTGCCTAGGAAAAATACCTTAAGTCACCATTGATAAAAATAAAACCCTGACCTAGCCTAATGACTCCCCAAAATATACCCATTCCCTGAGCTGCCTGCCAGGCTTTCCTCTGATGGGGTGATCCACAGGACTAAATTCTGCCAAAAGCTGTACCAAGAAGATGTGTCTTGTGGGTCCGCCTTCCTTTAAGAGAAGACCCTAAGCTGGGAGAGACCAGCAGGCTGAGCCCAGCAGCAAGAACTCCTGGAACAGGCCTCACCAGTGGTCTCACAGCCTCTTCCCACTGGGAGAACTTACCTTGAAATAAAAGACAGCTCCAAATGGAGAGAGTGCTCCCACCCCAGTCATAGTAAGCAATCTCAGTAAGCAGGAAAGAACAGGAGCACTAGGGCTCAAAGTAGAGGCATAATCTGAATTAGACTCTCCACCTGGCTTATCAGGTATAAAACAAAACATTAGCTTCCCCTTTAGCTACTACGAAAGGTTTGACACAGTAGGATATGGAAAGAAAGTCCTAGAAGTGCAGTCTCATGAGGACATCACAGCTGGCCACTTCCCAGGAAAACAGACATTTAGTTTTCCAACATTGTGGAGGATCAATCATCTGCTTTTTACCAGAAGGCCACTGGCTGGGTATTATCCAACTCTACAGATTTTTCTCAGGTCGCAACTATACAGGAAGGTGGCCTGCATACACCCAACCTAGTGGTGATCACGGACCACCAGCCCATCAACTTTGCCCAGATTTACTTTTGATATTAAATAATCTTAAAGGGGAAAGACAACTTCTGGCTTTGCTGGGATAGACTTGTTTTCCAAGTTTGTAACAAAGAACTCAATATCCTGAGAAAAACACAGAACCACAGGAAGTGACAGCACAAGGGGCAACTGCTTTAAACTAGAAGAGGGTAGGTTTAGGTTGGATATAAAGAAGAAATGTTTCACGATTAGGGTGGTGAGACACTGGACCAGGTTGCCCAGAGAAGCTGTGAATGCCCCATCCCTGGAAGTGTTCAAGGTCAGGTTGGATGGGGCTTTGCACAAGCTCATCTAGTGACAGATGATCCTGCCCATGGCAGGAAGGTTGGACTAGATGGTGTTTGAAGGTCCCTTCCAACCCAAACTGCTCTGTGATTCTGTGGTTCTATGCATAAGCAGTCTGGAAGACAAGACAAATCTTGTAAGAAGCCATTTGAAAGTTTTTAACAGAAATAACCTAACAGAACCAAAGAGAAAACTTTATCATGTTACTGCTTTGTGGACAAAGTTTAATGTTCTTTATTACTATATCACGAAGGTTAAGAAAGAAAAGCCCATATAGCTTTTATATGTGACCTCTTTCTCTATAGAAACAAGAATGACACATGTCCAAATTCCTTCCAGAAAAGCAATTTCTCCTGTCTATAAATCATGTTCTTACCTCAAATGTGTCATTTATGCCTTTGCAGATGAGATCTATGGAGAGAGGCTTAATCAGCCACTTGATGCACTTTTTTCTGTTGGTTAATGTTGCACATATCAATGCGACACCACTTCATTAAAGATCAACGCTGACATACACTAGAAAATAAGGATCATGTACATGACAAACATTTTGCACTAACACCCAAGAGTGCTGGATTAATTACCATTTCACCAAAAGCAACCCTGTAAGATCCCTCCTATATGAAAGTATAGCGATCTGCTGCTTTCATTTCCAAGCCCTGGCTGAGACAATCCCGTGTCTCTCACAGAAACTAACAACCCTCAGAGAGTAAAAGGTTTCTTTTTAGATACTCATTATTACAGGCTCAGTTAAAAAAAGATGGAATTTTAACACAGTTGAGACTAACAACCCAGACTAATGTTTTCAGAGGTGGTTTAAGCAAACCAGTTCTGTTTCACACTGGGACAAGACCAGGAGGATCCATGTGGGTCTGGGACATGGTGCCTAGCAGTGCCTGAGGAAATGGCGATGACTTACAAAAGACCTCTGGAGCTCTCACAAGTGATGCTCTGTGAGCTTGGTGTTCTTGCAGAGTTGTAGCTACCTAATGAAATCAATAAACTCATTTAACACTGTCATTTTTCAGTCCAAATGCATTGGAAATGGAGTATTTTAAAATATTTGCGTGCTGCTTCTTCTTCTCTGTTCCGAGCATTGTCAGGGAAGAAGCGATGATGGAAGTCATTACTTCCAGATGCATCAGAATACCCCACATGGCACTGATGTGCTGCATAGGTGACTTTCGTATAGCCTAGCCTTCAAATCCCTAATAGAAATCAGTGTACATGCCTGATGGCCTGGCACACTGTGGGGATTTGGGTAGAATATATGTGCTCTCTGGCTTGGGGCTCTACTTTTGAGACAGACACCTGAATATTGCAGAAGAGAAATCTGAGGAGTAGCTGAACAGGATTTCAGCATCATACTGAAAGAGTAACTGAACAAGATGGTGTGGTTGAAAGCTAACCTTGCTCTTCATTTGCTACTCTACAGCTTGCACATTAGAGTCCTTTTTCCTAGAGATAAACAAGCACTTCAGAACACACTTGTCTTTTACCCACCGCCTTCACCCGGATGGGTGTCATGAAGCACCTCCAGACTTTCAGCCCCACCTAATCTACACAGACACAGGGCATGCTTCTGCAGGATGGTCGTGTGCTAGAAGTACTGAGTGCAATCCACAACTGGCAGCCAAAAAACTGGTCTTCCAGAGAATTACTGGGCAACACTAGGCAAACACTTCTTCAGTTGGTGCCTCCCCTTTCCCCATCTCAAGAGGGTACATTCACTACTGGCTGCACAGGGCTCTGGAAAGCCACACAATGAGGTCCAGTTGCAGTCAGCAACCTTTACTTTACAAGCAAGGGAACCAAAACAATGAAAAATGAAAATCCAAAGCTATCAGGCAGAGTAGGATTTCTCACCCAAACCTGACTAATGGGCAGTGTGTGCAGACAAGACCATCTCAGCTGTTTACACATCTTCATAGGAACACTTCTAGTGTCTGCAGGTGACAGAAGGCAGCACGTATTTCATCACAGACTCCAGGACAAACATCTCCCAAAACCATCACTTTCCCAAGAGACAGCCTTTCTTTACTTTTGCTTTATTTTTTCTGGCATTGTGCCTAATTCCAATAAGATTTTATAAGATCAGATAAGGGTCTAAGAACTATTCTTCCTGTTCCAGGACGAGCAGTTTGAGTGACATGTCGTCTTCCATCAACCCCATCCTTGCCACCACCTTTAAATCCTGTATTTCACTAGCAATGTCGCTGCATGGGATAAATACATAAATATGAGAACATCCTCCCTCAAGTTTTCCAGAATGTCCAGCTGCAATTCTTTCCACCTCTCAAGTCTGTCAATAAAAATGTGATAAAACAGATCTCTGATGATGATGCCTAGGGTTTGTAGGGTTTTTTTAACATCTCTCTAGAAATCCCTCTTGCTTTAACATTAAAAACAGCAGAAAACAGATCAATAATTTTATTATTGTGCACAACTTCAATCAGCATACAGATCTCAATGTATTGCTACTACACAAATACCAAGAGAAAATTTATTACCTGTAACACAAGAGACGACTGAGTAATTCCCATCTTACACTGTGAATTAAGGTGTTATCCATGCGAGCATTGTGCAAACTTAATATCAATATCCTGACATGAAAGACACTGTGCTGGAGGATCTAACACAATAAAAAATTACCAACCTCTGCTTGTTTGCACCACACGCTGATGTTCTTACGCTGAGCTTTCGTGAAATGGTCCCAAGCCTTTTGTTTGGAGGCAGAATGGTACACGGCCACTATCTGCTCGACTGTAGTATCAAATCAGCAGTCAAATCGGGCCCGAATATCATCCAGAGAGGGCGAACAAGAGGAGTAAAGGAGTAAAAAAGTGGAATCAGGCAGGTGGTTTGGCTAACCTTTTCTTATAACACTGTACTGTGCTGAAGCTATGCTCAGGAAAGGGACTCTGTGCCTGGAAAGGAAAGTGCGGACGTCACCAGGCCAGTGTCAAATGCTCACAGAGTAACGATCAACTGGGAAAACGGCACCTGCTCTCAACTGGAAAAAAAGGAAGGCACACGTTGAGCTGAAAAATACTCAAAGACGCTGCGCAACACTGCATACGAGTGTAACAAGTACACACGGGTAGTGCTCACTCTCTAAAATGGAATGATTAAGTACAATTGTGAAAGCTGGCATTTTGGATATTCTTCTGCCCAGTGGGTGCAGTCCCACAGTGCCACAGCCTGAGCACGACTGCATCCCACCCATGCATACTACAGAAAAAGGATTCTGGCATCAGCCATCAATTTTTTTTTGTTCCAGAGATTTATTCCTTCTATTTCTCTAGAAAATTTGCAGAGGTTTTTGGAAATGTAAAGTGCCTCTCCTTGGATGAGAACTCACCCAACAGCTGAAAGCACATCTACCTGATTTTTTTTTTTTTTTTTTACACCTGTAATGTTGTAGTAGGTATAATTCTTACAAAATAAAAATCAGCTCTCTGCTACTTAGATTAACCTAAGAGTGGCTGAGATATCAGTGGGTGTTTTATAGAGTGGAGTTGCATATGACTGTCTATTACTACTTACTCTGCAGTGCTTACTGTATTTTCTTCTGGAGTGTGTGCCTGTATTTTTTACCATGAACAGGATTTAAAAAAAAATAATAATTTTTTTAAAATCAAGTATCAAACAAGTAAAAGCCAAAATTATTTAATATAAAACCAAAAGTTAAGAATGTTCACAACCTAGCCAAGGGGCTCAAGAAGACTTAGTACAATTGTAGAGAAGGTACTCTGAAATGTACCCTTAAAAAAAAAAAAAAGTAAAAAAAAAAATACTCCAACTTACTAAAGGATATGTAAGAGGCAATGAATGGTCTGAGGAACTGTTATAAATCACATCTTGGAACTAACACAGCCCATGCCTCTTCCTTGATTTCATGGTTTAATAAAGGACTGGGATTTGAAAGACCTAGGTTTGAAATGCTGTTCTGAAACAGGTTTTCAGTTGTGACTGAGAACAGGGTGTTAGGAACACTCTGCTGCATCCTACCTTTGGCGAATAAATCCTGTACACTTCGCTGAGGCACCAGATTACCAGGAACTTACCTTGTCTGTGCACAGAAGTGGAGTTGATAAGATGACAGAACTACTAATAGACTACAATTAAAAGAGGAAAAAAATTAAGAATTCATTTTTTCCTCCCCCCAGATGTAGACTCTCGCTCCAGTAAAACGTACCACAAGAAACTTTTGCCAAGTTAATGATATATGCTTATAAATTAACTGTAGCTGCACAGAAGCAATTGCCACTTCTTTTCCTGGAGCCCTTTTAGTGTGGCCTCTCCAGACTCTAGAAATTAAGCATCTTCCCTACAACAACAGACAACCAACATTCAGCACGGCAACACTACTCACACTGAACCAGAATCCCTGAGAGAGCAAGTTTGAATTTCTCTTTAGCTTCTTCCATCTCTTTCTCATGAGCCGCTTTCTCATTCACTAGTCTGCGAATGTGGCTGTTGGCTGACTGGATCATGGAGTAGAAGTTGTTGGCAGTCCTCCTGTTCACTTCTCCACGCTCTATCCAGGTCAGCAAGGTCTGGATGGCTTCCAAGAACTTTGTGTCATCTGCAGCAAGAAAGGACACCTTTATACCACAGAAGTACAGGGTCGCCTGTGCAGCTTTCAGATCCTTTCCCTGGCACTGCTGAACTGCAGTTTTTCAAAGGTCAACTTACTTCAGGCGGCTAATCACAATTCTTGAAAAGCACGGTATTATCTGAATACAAGGCTATACAAAGGAATGCAAGTCTAACATCAAGCTGATGGAGCAAACCATCTGTTGAGGTACAACAAGAAGAGGACCAACTGCTAGAAGCCTACTGGAAAACTTCATATGCCTATTCAGATGTACTCTTTCATGAGAGAAAATATCCTCCAGCTCCAAAATAATCAGGCCACACATGGGTCTTAGGCTTCAAAGAAGGTCTTAAAACTTACATTAGTCCTTTTAACATGAACAAAAATGGTTTGGAAGAAACTGTTGTACTCAAGTATGGGTTTGTTCTTACAAAAAGACAAACGATTCTGAAAAAGAGATAGCTAGGATTGCTGCGGTGTGCAGTCTGAGGGCTCAGTCAGAATGGACTCTGCAAGGTCTAGCTGGCACCACCACTTCAGTTCAGCAACACGACCACGGGAGAGTACAACTCTCTGTCCCAGGATCCGCACAGAAGGGTGGCCATGGCCCACAAAACCACTTACCTTTCAGTTTCTCAGCGACAATACTGCACTCGTGGTCGGAGTAATGAACCACGGGAGGTGGGGAGGGCGGGCGGAAGCGCTCCTCTTCCAGCCTCCTGCGATGGCGCTCCTCTCTTGCCAGCATCCGCTGCTTACATTCCCACTCGTACAGATCATCCCGAGCCTGAGCAAAATCCACATGCAGGCGCCCAGTATCCTTCTTGTCAGTGCTGGAGCCCAGCCTGATGCGATAGCCTAGCAGCGATGACAACAGTGGTCAGACAGGTGACTTACCCTAGGCTCCAACCACCCACCAGTGCCCGTCCCTCATCCCTACAGAGCCAGAAAGTCCCTGAACGGAAGAGTTTAGTGCACAGAGAGTGATGCTGGAAAAGGAAACATTGTTAGGGGGTTTGCTGCTATCTGCCTGTGTTTTGCGCATGCTAGGCAAGATCTTACACAGGCTGTTCCTCCTCTAAACACTAGCAGGTACCAGGTCTCAAATAGCAACTGTTAATTGTACGTAACCTCTCAGGCTGTGGGACTAAACCCAGCTGTTCACGTGGGAAAGGCAGAACTGCCTTGGATTCTTCCACACTTTCAAGAACTCCAGAATTTGTGGATGGGAAAGGGGGAATGAGAGGTGAGACACAGCAAAGAGGACAGCAGACGGAGAGCGGTAATCTTTGGAACAGCCCCCATCATCTGGTGGGAGTGGGAATAAGGTCAGCAAACGTGCACATCCACTGTGTGGGAACTCTTCTCACCAACATGGTTTACAGGACTCCTTTTCTGGAGCTTCACATCAAACATGCTAGAAGGCTCTCCTATGTGATTAAGAAAAGCACAGGTGGGATGTATGGAAGTAGATCTGAACTACAGAGAGACTTCGTACAAAGAACAAAGCCAGAAACGCTTGCGTGTGGAGGACACTGATGACTGTGCACATGACCATGGCTATGGGCAGGAGGAACTATAAGCAGAGAATGTCTGCAGCTAAAGAGGCTGTATTGGCTACGAAGAAGGGGTAACCGCAAAGAGATACAGCTCTTACTAATGGGGCATTGCAAGTCTAACTCAATTCAACAGTCTCCAGAATGAGATGCAATGCTTACAATCAGTCAAAACAGACTACAGAAAAGTTTCCATTATTTTAAACAGCAAAGAACATTTCCCTCACTTATCTTGACAATCTCACCTCTCTGGAGAGAGTACAGGCTTTGGAAGCAGTACACTCACTTGTCAATATACTGAAAGAATGAATTTGGAAGGGATTTGAGCATGGAACTAAAAAGTATTACTGTATTTTTCTAGAATGGTAAGAGTGTCAGGTGGGGAGCCCAGGCTCCTCAGGGCAGATGTAACCAGCACAGCAAATGCCAGCTTAGCTGGAAACACACACTCTGCCAGCCACACAGAGTCTGTGAACACCAACTCTGAGGTCTCTGTCCTCTGTGAAACAAACCTTTTAAAACCCTACGGATGCAGAACAGGGGCTCCCTTGGCCCATGTGTTTCAGCTGTAATGACTAACAGGGAAAAAAGTATTGATGAAAGTCAAGCACACCATCCAATTAACAAGCAATTGAGAGCAACTGCAAATTTTTGTAGGACCCTTAAGCATTATCTACAGAATTGGCTGGACATTTATCCAGGTAAGATGAGGATGGACTCTGATTGTACCTCATCGCACTATTTTGTAGAGGTTTGCAGTACCCAAGGTAACAAAGCATTGCTATCTTTCTTACCAAAACCTGCTTTCATGTATTTAAGCAGAAATGCAGTAGAAGCAGCAGAAGAGGCAAACTGACACACCATTAGAAAAATCTTCCAATGGCAACAAAGCCTACCATGATAACTATAAAAAAGCCATTACATCTCTGTCCCAGAATTTTAAGCTGCCATCTGAGACAGAAATAAACCTACCGGAAAGATAAAGCGCCTTGTCCACCATGAACTCCTCAGCAAAGCGGATATGACAGAAATTCTTCTTACTCTTTCGAATAGCTATGACTTCCCCACACTGTTCAAATACTTCCATAATGATCTGCTCGGTTCCGTTTTCCGGCAGTCCTCCAACGAACACCGTCTTACACCCTGGGGGCCTCTCTCTTGTTGCTGGAGGGGGAAGATCTGAAGAGAGCAAAAGCAGACCAGGTTAGTTTTTGGGTTGTCAGCACACATTCCTTTCATCTGCCCACTTCTCCTGAGAGACGACCATACCTTCCTGACTTCCCTCAAACCTACACCTAGCTACGCTGCATTTGACTTTACCAAGCAGTAGATGTATAGCGCTGCTAAGGTGCTATATGAGAATTTACCAGCCTGTTTCCAAGCAAAAGACCTCAGGAGCCTGAAGCTCTCCAAATACTCTCCCTAGCACAAGCAAAGGCTCACTGAGCTCCTGTCGGAGAACATAAGCAGCACCGGGACCTCAAAACTTTATCATGGGAGGTGCTACACAAGCACAGCTTGAAGAACTGTCCTTATATAAAGAATACATACAGAATGTGTACAGAGGATCCTAAAGGGCAAAAATCTGTACAGCAGTCTGTAAAGGGTACAAGAATATTAACGTTAAGGGAAGGTCATGAACCAAATTTAGACTAAAAAGATATTACAGAAGGAAGAGATGAAGGAAATGGGTATAGCCAAGAGGTGTAGAAGGAATTAATGGGGTTTTTTTACCTGTATGGCTAAAATGAATCACAGAACATAAAAGCAGGCTGAAAGTTAAGTCTAATTTGCCAGAAGCAGCTTGCTGAGTATGCTTGCTTACCCACCTGTAACACTGCAGCACACAAAAGAGACTGCGTGAGACTGCTGTGGCTTGGAGAAGTGTTTCTCCAGCACCGAACTCATCTCCACGCTCAAGTGTCCACCTGGCAAGTGCAGTGAGACCCTCCCAACTCAGCACGTGAAGGCTGAGAAGGATTATGTGCTTGTTACCTGGTGTTTCTTAACATCTGGAAAATCCTAAATGATTTTCAGTACTGAGATCCATCACCCCTGGTTAAATTCACAGAATTACACTACTTACATATTTATTTATCAAAATAGTTGTATTACATTCTTTTAATTCTTTTGCATATTTCCAGCAAAGTTCTTCCAAAAACAATTATTAGGATTATTTTCTTTTTGTTTGGAAATGGCTCCTTTTGGGTCCCACATCAAGCCTGACCACTGACTTGCTATAGCCTTATAAAACAACATCCTTAACCTCCTTTTCTGTAAACCCCAGTCCTTCTGCTCCAACAGTTCCTTTTAACATCCTACTCTTACTTCACAAGAACAGAAGCTGCAAGGCAGTGCCAGCCAGGAGCTTGTGCAGTCCAGTACCAGCTTGTAGCAAGGGCCTCCAGGAAGGACTCGTAAGCTCTACAAGATGCTGAGGTTCCCCTCTCAGGGCAACGCCGACCACAACTGCTAGGTTTTCCCTGAAAACCTGAAATCCAAGTTTAATCCTCTTTCCAGTACACCTTCATGACCTTATCAAACATTCCCTCTGTCTACTTTGCTATCAATATCAACTTTTCTTGGAACCTTCCTAAATTACCAGCCCTGATCACATTTCAACAGCAATCTCCACAGTCTAACATTTGTAACGAACACAGTTTTGCACGGACCGTATCTCAAACCAAAAGATGTACGTTAGGTCTGTCATAAAGTACAAGGAACATAAGGTAATAGCTGTAACAGAGAGTGCTGAACCCACACTCCCTGCATTTTGCAAAAAATATGTTTTTAAGTTAAAGGGTTGTCAAGCACTGGGACAGGCTGCCCAGGGAAGTGGCTGAATCACCATCCCTGGAGGTATTTCAAAGAAACGTAGATGTGGTGCTTAGGGACATGGTTTAGTGGTGGACCTGGCAGTGTTAGGTTAACAGCTGGACTTCATGATCTTAAAGGTCTTTTCCAACCTAAACGATTCTATGATTCTATAAGTCTTTAGCCAAATAATGAGAATAGGAGTTCTTTTAAGATTTTCTGCTAGACTGTCTCAGAGGAAGAGAAATTTCCCCCCAGGCAAATATCCCTGACAGATTATTTGCCAGGAATTAACATTTCAGGCTGCATCCTTTCACAAGGCCACACTAAAGAGGGATTAAAGCAGCAGGAGAACCAGAAGAGGACAAAAGTCCCAAGGAAACAGGACCGAGCACGTCCCACACAGCCAAGAACAGAAATGCATGGGTCTGGATGAAGCAAGAGCCAGTTTGTTACAAGAAGGGGAGGGAAAGGTCTTCAAAGCAGATAAACCATCACTGTAAGCAATCCGCAGCACCAAGAAATGTGAGCAGCCCCGATGGGTGAGAAAGGGAGAGTATGGAGAATACAAACAGTGGAGAAGAGGAGCAGAAGGAGACACACATGCAGGAACACCCCGGTGGGAGTTCACTCTACACCGTGTATGCAGACCTTAGGCTGAAAAACCACTGTGAGAGTGGCTGGGAGAAATCTGGGAGGAACATGTACCTCAAAAGCAGTGTCTGAGTGTTTCCATGATGGTTACTTGTTTGCCAGCATGAAGAGATGCACTATTTTGTTACATGTTCGGAGGCCAGAAAGGGATTAACAGTGCATCTTCCTTCTATAACAGTGTTCAAAATTCTTGAACTGGCTTGTCAACGAGTATTTAATTTAAAAAACAAACAAACAAAAAAAAAAAAACCCAAAAAACCCAATACAAAAAAAACCAAAACCACACAAAAAACCCCAGTCCAATCCAAAAGTGCTTCCAGGACAGCAAGACAGGTCTTCTTCTGGGGATGGTGAACTAAGAAATAAATCATCAGACTGGGCAGTGCAAGAGTTTTAATTAAAATGCTAGGCACAGGAGCACTACAGACTCCCAGTGCTGGGAGCCCACCAGGCTCGGGTGCCATCTGCTGGCACCTTCTTATAAATTATATATAGTCACGCAGTCACAGACATCTCCCGCAACTTCTCTGGATACTGAAAATGCATTATTTCCAGTGAAGAGCACTGCTTCTGAAAAAATTAATTAAGTCCTTGTTTTTCCATTGGTAATTTCAAGACTGTCCTGTGCTGACACAGACCCACAGATTTCTGGAGGGTCCCAACGGTGCAGCTGGGCTGTGCAGACACTGCAGGGAGAAGCACACCTGAGACTGCGCTTGCGCTCCTACCTCCCCCAGTTTGTCATTTCTGTCAATTTTATACTTGAGAATTTATCGTTAATGCTTTACGGGGTGGAATGCTTCTCACTCTCTCCTCATCTGGCAGTAAACTCAGCTCATAGGGTCTGACTTATTATTCTTCTCTGAAGATAAACGAGCAAAGAAAAGTTTGCAGGCAGAGTAGTGCAGAGCTGTCTCAGAAACACCAAGACCAGGAGAGCGCTTACTGCCAAGCTGCACGCATTAATCTGCTGCTGCCAGGCTCTGCCATAGCCTGGTACCCAGTGCAGAGAGCAGAAGAGGGGACCATGAACCTGTGAAGCTCCTGCTGATCACAGTAAGTGTGAACCAAGACAGGGGTGCCCTGCTCCATTCTCTGGGAGACAAACAGGGCATTAAAAGCTGTTAATTCATTTCCCAAGTCCGCTTGCAAGAAAGCATCTTGTGCTGAGAAATCCAGTCTCATGACAAGCACAGTGACGCAGGTGTGTTAGTTGGTGTTATCTTTCTTATTTTCTTCATAGAGAAAACTGAGACACTTGCCCTCTCCCCCAATACCAGCACCTCCTTCTTCTCAAATCAGTCAGTCTAGGGGAGTGATGAATAAAGCAAGATGAGCCATCACACTGATAAGACTGTACTAGAGCTATGGCCTCTGTTCCCACTAAGTCGGCTATGAAACCAGTCCCTGCAGATTGAGGACATCAGCTTTGCAGACATGAGCTTTGCTGACAGCACATATAAGCTCCTGCAACCCTGTACATTAATAAATCTTGATTTTACCAAGAATTATGTCCTTTCTCAACCTTTGACAGCCTCCCACTGCCACTGGCCTGCTCAGAGCAGTAATATAGCACTACAGTGCCACAGCCCAACACCCTGCTCTAAGTGTAACATGTTGGGGCACAGGCCCTTTGGTTTTCCAAGTCAAACACCATTACTTACCATACTGCAAATAGCCATGTAACAAGGGGCAAGCAAGGCCCCAGCTAGTCTGGAGATCACAGCAAAATAAACTATCCCCATGGAATTCATATGTTCTTCCCATTGAGGAGGCACACTTGATCACTGCTGCAGTTAATACAGTTATGGGGTTAAGGCACACATTTACCTAACTGCCCTTTGCAAGCACAGCCTTGTCCAGCCAGCCTTCCAGGTGGACAACACGGAAAATACCAAACCTTGCCCTACGTATAACAGGATACTGAAGGTCCCTCCTAAATCTGTAAAGCACAAAGACCCAGGGAAGCCCAGCTGGTAAGCCCTGGCAGCGTTGCCCAGATATGGTCTGGACCCAATACCTAACTCGTGGCAAGCTGCATATTATCCACTCTGAGAGCAGCTTGCATAGTTCATGTTCTTCATGGTACATACAACAGAGGAAAGCATCTTAAAGTCTACAAGTAGGAAAGCAAGCTAAACAAGAGAAATGTTAATTAAGGAAGCTTGAAGAAGCAGGAAGAAAGTGGTCTATTGCGTTATGATATCCTCCTTCATGCAATATCTGACTTAACAGAAAAACTGCTGAGTGTAAGGGATTGCATCCTGGGTGACAGAGTGAGAGGTCACCAGAATACACAGTAAGAGACAGAACTGCACTTCATTTTTACATAAAGGTGTGATCTGAAGTTGCTTTCTGGCAAAGACTGTAAGCCCACTCTCCCCAAAGCAGCATCAGGTCTCGCAGTGATATTTGGTCAAATACTGACAAGTTTCAGGCTACAGCCTGGCTGGCTGCTGGAATAAAAATATTGATCAGCCTTAAGGTGAAGCAGATTGTCTCACGGCCACAACAATTTGTTACTAATTACCAGACCGGGAACTAGCTTCACACCATCATTTAGCACATCTACTAAACTCTGTACTGCAGCTGCGCACACTTCAGACTTGCCTGCTCAAGCTACACCCGCACACACAGATCCATATTACCTCTGAAACACATGTCCACGTAGGTACTTATGTAATTTAGGCTATAACTGAGACAATTGTCTAGGTTTCTTTTATGGCTAAGGGATGAAAACAGGCTCCTTCAGAAGCACTGCTTTATCTTGTAGGTAGATGTCTAGAATAGATGAATCATAACTAAATACTGACCTTTCTCCTTCAGCTGTAAAGAGAGTCTGGAAGATTAATCCAGATAGTAAACACTTATGCTGAGGTGGAACGCACTTCACCTAATTTTAGATACCTTCAACATAGGTTTCCCCACAAGCTAGTCACTCTGTGCTCCCCTTATAATCATGGAAGAGCTGGGCAGCAGAACCTGAGGAGATTCATCTTCCTCAAAAGCAGACAAAAACATTTGCTCATACAAACTGCCCCAAACTCCACCAATTGCTCTCCAGTGATGCCAAAGGGGCTGCAGGCTCCAAATAGAGAGGTCCATGGTGAGGACAGCCTGGAAATAAAGGTAAGAGTAGGTTCACCTGGACCACCTCAAGTTCATTCCGAGTGGCCATTCCTGGTAGTAAAATTTGTCAGGATTATCCTGACAAAGGTAATGACAAAGTTGGTATGGGCAAAATCATTTCTGCCATACAAGTATGTCACCGGGGAGAAAACACAAGCAGTTGAGTGTCAGCATGAGATCCTTGAAGAGTCAAAAGGATGAAGAATGATTAACTAGGGATAAGAAGCTGAACTGATGCTGAGGGATAAAGCTTCTTGTCCAAAGAGACTGCACAGTTAAAATCCTTAACAGCAAAACTAGCATATTGGATTTTTGCTTCCTTCATTCTGATCTCTGGAAAATAAGGAAATATTCCTCCAATTTCCTGAGACAGAGTCACTGAGGTCTGCAATCACCTGCTATACGGACTCTCAGGATGGAGAGACAGAGGTCATAAACAGGTCTTCACACTAACACACACGTACCAGAACATTGCAGACCAAAACTAATGTCGTTCCAATACTCTCCCAGATGCATATGGGACTGCAACGATGGGATAAGGCCAAGGTTTCGCCAAGCACTCGGGAGGTATTACCACCAGGGCTGGCACTGATGTCCCACCACTGTTTATTTCTGCAGTTGCCACTGTGGGCCAAAGGTATTAGTGCACTGAGAAGAGAGAAAGACTGAATCTTCCAGTCCCAGCTGCTTTCCTTGGGGGTTGCCCTTGAAGAGGCAATATTCAATACTGGTTTTCTTCCCCCGCTTCAGAGAACGAACAGTGATAAGAGATTCCTAAGCAGTCTCTGCCTGGACAGCCTACCACCTCCAGGGCTCCAGCTGGAACAGGGCAACACGTCAGAAGGCAAAGCACTGCCCTCTTAAAACAGACAGGTTTTAGCAGCTTGCCAAGAACAAGCAACCTGTAGACAAGAAGCAACCATTTTTTTAAATTAACTGACCAAATTTAGGATGGTTTTTACGTGGCAGCCTTGACCTCAGTCTTTTCACAAAGGCAGACTTGACCTCAAGAGAAGTTCAGCGTTGTGCCTGGCCAGGGTTAGGGAGGCAAGAAATTCAAAAGATGCCAAGCTGTGCAAGAGGAGAAAAATGGAGAAACAATTGCACTTGCTTCAGTTAGAAACCTATACGAGAGTACTTAAACCTGTTAAAGTAGGACATGGAACAAAATTGTTGTTGGAAGAAAAACGGGTAAGCTCCAAATGAAGTGAGGCAAGGGTATGTGCAGGAAGGACTGAAATTAGTGGTACAGAGTTGTGGTTCAGTTGTGAGATAGCAGAAAAAGAATACCATGGATAAAAATCAGAAATTACTTGGACAACAGAGTGCTTAAGGAGAGGATTTGGATAACACTAGGAACTTTAAAATATTTTTAATATTCTAAAAGTTTATATTCTATAATTAATAGAATATTATATAATTAATATTCTATGAAGAACTCTGTGACTATGACATCAAGTTTCTCAGATAAAAGCTGAAGAATAGATGTATTGATAATGATATTGCAAATGACAAGTCAATACATTTCATCAGGCAGTACTTGAGCCAATAATAAGTGACACTTGAAATCCACGGGGCAGTAATTTATAAGTATTAAGGATGTTAGCGAACAGCTAGTGCTAAAACAAATAATCTTGATAGAGCAACCACAAGCTGATACACTTTAATTGAAATGAAAAGCTAAAAAAGCGATGTTTTTGCTGCACATTTTGTAACTGAAGAGGCGCTTATTTCATAGCAGCAACCTTAAGAAATTAAAGGAACTGGTCCGAAAAGTTCTAAGGACTTGAATGTAATCAAAGCTTCCAATAAATTGGAACCTGTATGGCAAAGAAAGAAAGAAAAAAAAAAAAAAAAAAAGCCTCACCCTGCAAGCCAAACTGGATCAGTAATCACTCCAAAACAGACTTCAGAAATACACATACAGAGTCTGCAAGAAACAGGAAAGGAATTGATTACCATAGAAATGTAGAAGTTTGAAGCAGAGAGAGGGCAAAGTAAGATTTGTCCAAAAAAAGTAATCAAGACAACCTAGAATCTTTTAATGGAAATTAACACAAGTACCAAGAAGTCCCTCAGCCAGAAAAATTCCAAACTCTAAAACAAAGAACTGGAAAAGACTGGATGCTAAATACGTACCCGATAAATGTCTGTTCTAACAGCAATGGCTAAAGATAGCCTCCAAAGCCAAGAAATGAGATCTACTTATCTCCATCACATCTAGTTTGTTGGCTATTTCATCTCCTTCATCTTTCCCTGCACAAGCCCAGCCAACTGACAGGTAATGACGTTTCCCCCCGCCCCACTCTGTTTTTTGTAATAAAAGTGAGGACAAAGGGTCAGTCATCTAGTTTGAAGGGGATCCTTGTTTCTTGCTATAGCCTGGTGAGCCCTGACTGTCTGTTTCTTAAAGTTTTCTGCCTTACTTCCAACCGCCTCTGCTCTCCTTCCACCACATTCTGCACAACCCAGAGCACTCCCATCTCTCAGCACGGACCACGCTGGCTGATCCAATCCCCTTATCTCCGAGAGCTTACTGTCTTTGAAGCCTTAGATAATACATGCAAGAATCACGCCATGAAAATTAGAGTTCAAACATCCAGGGACTGGAATACTTTCTTCCCCAGCCCTTATCAATCCAACAATGGAAAAGGCTATTTATGGAAATGGTAGACATTCAGTGACATGAACAGGCTTTTCCTATTGCTCCATCATCTGCTTGAACTCACCCCAGAGCTGCTATGTCCAGGCAATGTAACGGTTCTTCTCTCATATACACTTTTTTTTATATATATACATATATATATACACACACAAACAGGTATTCCTATATAGACAGAAAGAGGACAAAACATAGACAGTTACGTGGGTTAGGTGGGAAGAGAGTGCAGCTTTTGCAGTGAATGATCTCCTTCACAGCAGGCATGTCCGGAGGGATGGGAGGTGGGACTATCCCCAAGCCCGGCATCATGGGGTTGATCGGAGGGATTCCAGTCATCATCCCAAGAGCTGGATCAAAATCTAAATGAGGGAGAGAATAAGGAAGTCAAGTAGTGGTTTGGACTCATACAGTAACTGTTTATTCAGACAGCAAATGGAGTACTCTCCCCACATGTGCCAGTGAAAATTAGCTGAATAAACAGCAATAGAGAGGGAACACTGCAATACAATGCACCAGAATTTTAGGTTTGTGCCCTTAGAACAACTTCTTAAAAACTGTTTCATTGTTGATTGCCTCAGCCAAACAGATATTCTCTGTTCAAATAAACTACATCCTTTTTCACTCTGTAGACACCATCTCCCACCTAGCGTCAAAACCTTCCCCAGTAAGTATTATACTATCCATATAAAGATGGCATATGGAAACAGTGTAAAACCTAATCCATTCCGGTTTCATTAAGTAGGTTTAGTAGTGCAGACAGCTTGTGACCCAGGGCTAAGGGCATCACCTTGCAAACCAGACAAGTGTACCAATTTCAGCAGCTAAGAACGTGCCAGAATAATTCTGGGTAAAACACACAGAAGCATTTAAGGAAACACCTTACTGCATGCCTTACCCTGCTTAACTTGTTTCCAGGCTTTAGTTAGCAGTCTGACTATATCTAAGTAACATTTTACTTTGATTTTGCTCTTAGATTTGCCTCCAATGCCAAATAAAACTAAACAGAGCTGTCAAAGGAAGGGTATTTCATCTGTTCAGAAGTTGCGAACCCTGGGGAAGCAGTATCTGTAGGCAACCAAAATGGAAACAGTACATCTAGATGCCTTATGGAGAAGGCTCATGAGTTTGAGAACGTCAGCAGCTAAACTGTAAGGGCAACCAGTACCAGCAGGGCCAGATGGTACTACTATCAGGGTGAGATCTCAGGAAGAACTCCCTCCTGCAAATGCGCGGCATCTTCTCTACCCTCTACCACCACTACTCTCTTTGCAGCAGGAGAAGCTCCGAAGACCTGGGCAATCCCAAAATACCACAGGACACTACCACAGAATATGCAATCCCGAGCACTACAGAGCCTATGAATCTGGCTGCCTGTTTCAGATGTAGATAGATAAAATTAATTTTCCAAGGCACAGACAAAAGTTACAAACAGGCAGAACTGAGTGGTGCAGAGGCAGCATTTTCCTTTGATCCTAAGCTGGCATCATTTCAGATGCTATTCATATCCTTAAGGCAGGCAAACATTTTTGTATCCCTCTCTTCACAACCAGTACTTACAGTAATCTGGATGCAAGACAACTTTTAGTGTCCAGATTGGATGTTTGATTTTGGTAGCTGAATTTTGTTTTCCGTTGTATTTTGAAATACTTTACCTGGGGCTACATTTCTACATAGTTTATGTATGTTGTTTGGCTTGCCCAATTTCGATTTCCCTGTACTCAGTGCAAGTGTTGCTGTTCATTTTACATCACACATGAACAGTCACAGTAAAAAAAAAAACCAAATCTGAGGCAAATCCTCTGCCACAAAACAGGCGTTTCAGAGGATGGCACAAGAGGTCTTCATGTAGCCAACTGTGAAATATGGATGTGGGGACACATGTGAACTCTAGCCTTATCCATGGCCAGCTAGCTGATGCTGGGATGGCCTGGTCTGTGACACCTGGCTTGGAAAGCGTGGCATTAAAGTTGCAGAATTTTGACATTTAAACTTTCATGAGTAGATTCCAGAGATGATACCGCATTTTCGCCCATCTTAAAAAAAATGTAAAAACAATGCAAATCTATCTTTAGACAGAGCCCCATTCCACAGCACAGGTGGCCTTACTGCTCCCTGTCATGGTGCTACACGACTCCCTGAAACACACTGCATACACGTTTCCAGAGGAAATGGGCTGTAAGGAATGACAAGAGTTGGCCTGAATGATCGAGGCTATACCTGTACAACTGCTATCTCAGAGCACAGAGGTCTGTGAGCTGGGGCTTGGCTCACAGGCTTGGACCAGGGAAAGGAGGGTGGGGAGAGGCTACCCCATCCCAGACCTCTGCAGTTTAAATTCACATATTGCTAAATTGAAGTTTGAGATGAAGGTCACCTTGTGGATGGCTGTGATCTTCAGTGACAAAACTCACCGAAGACGTGAGGTAGCTGGAGAAAAATTGCAGGACTTAGTCCTGAGCAAGTAATATCTTGATCCAACCTGCAACAAAGGTATTGCCACTGGAGGCAAACTGAAGTCAAAGAAGCACAGGACAGCCCCTCTCCAGAAGGGCTAGAAGAATGCTTGCCAAAACCGGCATCCTGGCCTTCAACTTACCAATACATCTTTCGGATTTCCTAGGTTTAGGCTGGGACGCTCATTACTTCCCTCCCTTTCAGCAACATCTGTGCCAGTAAACTTAATCCCAGCTGTGAAGCATTAGACCAGACTCACAAATGCTGCTGGTCTGGGCCAGCCAGCCCCTGGGCACACGGCAGGTACCAGAGCAGGCCCTGAAGTACCCCTCTAAGCAGCACAGAAGAAGCCACACCACAAAGGAGCGTACCCCCAGGACACCAGCTCTCCACAGCCTGTGCCCTGCTACACACAGCCTTGGTATCCTCCTGTTAAAGGACTCTTTTGAGATGCTAAAGAAACTCTTCGTCTTCCTGGAGCTGTACTCCAAAAAGTCAGCAGGGAGCGATCTGGACCTCACCCACTGCTGCCTATCAAAAGCGACTGGAAGGAAGAGGAATAGCCAAAGCTCTCACAGCTGAGACAGCACAGAGGATGGAAGATACGCAGAGCACACGGTGATCTGCTGGAAAATGCAGAGACCATTCAAAATATCCATGTGTTAGAGTCCAAGATCCCATTTGTCTTCCCAGCACAGTTTGATATAGGTACACCCAGGAGATCAAGAGTACGGTGTCAGTGCCGGCAGAAAGAGGGGCAAAACAAGGTGTGTTTCAGCCACCTCCCCACCACCCTTGGCAGGGTGGTGGCTGTTCTTCCCTGCCCTACAGCCAGAGGTGCCAGGGTGTCACGCAGGGCTGCCTGCCACATTGTCAAGGACAGGCAAATGAACCCCCTGGTACAACTTTTGCAAGCCTCTAAATTCAGTCCGTTCACATTTTATAATTCTTCATGCCAATGAGAGCAGTCTCACCTTGCCCTGGTAATTTGTTACTGCTTCAAGGTTAGCTGACAGCAATGGGTATGGATGCCAATCAAGAGAAAATCCTTAATGCGGGACAGAGGAGCTTGGGGAATCCAAGGGAGGAGAAAGCCAAGATGGGTGTTTCTCTGATTAAGCAAGACTTACAGCTTTCTAAAAGCATGAATGGATAAAATTACAAAAGCAAAAGAACTAGCAGGGTAATGAACTATCAGTATAATGAAAGGTAGAAAGTGTATATGCAAGGGCAAACAGTGGTCTTTGGATTTGTGGTGAGCTGTTTATTGCTCAACGAGCTATGTGCAAGACAACTTGCCAGCTTGTGTAGATACCTGTTTCTTCCGTTAAGACGCTGAGCCCATGGCTACAGGACAGCATCCAAGAAGCTTAAGATGCAGATTCAGAAGAGCCAGTCTCCTTTTTTAAGAGCAAAAAAAAGAAGAAAAAAATGCTCAAGGACTCAAAACATCAGACCTGGCAGGTACTTTTTGGTGAAAGCAGTGATAAAAAAAAAAAGCTTCCCCTGCCCTTACAGCAGGGAATGGGAGACTGGCTTCAAACTTGTCTGCTCTCCTAGGACAGACTTCTATTGATTTTTTTACTCGACAGAAGCATGTGAGCAGGAGAATGACATGAAAACAACACTCCTACAGCAAAGAAATGTGAAACAAGGCCTAGGGGACAGAATAGTACAGACTGCATGCAAAACTTATGGCAAGCGATGCTGTTAGTTAAATATAGCATCAGCTGCACAGCAAACTACCTGCTCTATGCCACAAGAGCAGAAATAGGATTGTAGAGTGCTGCCAACACAGACATTCCCTCCCCAGGTGAGCAGGCAATTATTCAGGCAGGAGACAGCATCCTTCTCAAGTGCTTAATGCAGTAAAGCACTGAAACAGTAATTTCATTTCAGGACTTTGATGCACAGGCATCCTGCACTGCTGAGAAACCAGGTACAGCACAGCTCTGTTCCCACAGAAGCTCTTTAACAAATCCTGAACTCACCCACGCACATGTACTCTGGACTACAAGGTGGTAATTTCTGGAGCAGAATCCTCCATTAATTTCTACCATATCCATTTTACTGCCCTAATGCTTTCCTCTTCATCTCCCTCCCACCCTTCCTCTTAAGCAGTTCCCAGTTCATCTTAGAATAATATGTTACTTGATATCACTGGTTTTCTGAGCTCTGTGTGGCACCCTCCTCCTGCTGGTCCACTGCAGAGTGTCTAGAGGTACCCCACAATAACCACTGTTTGCATCAAAATCCATGTATTCTCCTTTCCTCCAAAATCAGTGGTCTCTAAATAAATCACCTGCAGACATTAATGCATTTCAAACACAGCTTATTAATGTTTTTTGTACATGGTGGGCATTTATCTAACTCAACTGAAATAGGTTCTTCCCAAAGACATGTTTGAAAGCAAAGGTGGGCACAGTCTGGATAAGCTCACGTACCAGGCAGGAGGGGCTGTCCTGTCATCCCCATGGGAGCCATCCCTAGATTGTTCATTGCAGTGGCCCAGGCAGTTGGGTCTGACATTGGCAAGCCCATCGGAATGGAGTCGAGGCTTAGTTTTCTGCCACCATCTGCTGAGATGAAAAAAAGTAATTAACAGTTTAGTGCATATCTTAACTCTTCTGCAGGGCATACGTTGCCCAGCAAGGCTCTGCAGTATCAGCATCCAAAACCAGATTTGAACCTAACACATAGGAAAGGGCCAAATGAAAAGAAACACACAGCGCTGTCCCTCTCGAGCAGACATTTTATAGAAGCAAGGTCTATGAAAACACTGCCTTCCAAGAGCATCTAAATTATGGTTTATCCACTACATTCGACAGCTCCAAGGGGCCTTAAAGGAACACTGATTAAAGGTAAGGGGTACACTCTGAGTCTTCCCAAGAGATTTACGAACAAAGGACAAACATTCAGCAGGTATAAATTGTCATAATTGCACATGTAACAGAGATTGCCAGTCTGTTCCAGCGGAGAGTACCTTCCACTGCCATCTGAAGACATTTCTGTTCCACGTAAAAGGGGGAATGAAGCAAAGAACAACGTCATGCTGCTGACAACAGCAGTACCAGTGTTACTTACTCAAGGTCTAGCAGAGTTATCTGGCAATCCAGGTAGAACCATTAACATTACACCAACATATGGCTTAATTAAGCATTCAAATCTTCTTCAGTGATTTAGCTGGGTCAACCATGCCTTTAGCTGGTTACTTCCATGTACCACCAAGATACATGCTTGTTCTTTTTGTTTGCACAGGTTTTAACTAGAGGTGCCCAAATGCAAAAATATCTGATTTCAAAAAGGAAAAAAAAAAAAAATGCTTAGCACAAGGTTAACTCTGCACACGGGAAAAAAACAAAAACAAAACCTGCAAAACCAAAAAACAATCCCCACACAAACTTTTTTTCTTGTGGAAAAACACAGAAGGACTCATCCAGTTCAAGAAAGCCAACAGCCAGTGCTCAGGGCATTTCTCCACTGGGAAGAAAAGATAAGAGCTTGAGATAATTGCCCAAATCAGAGCAGAGACACCAAACCTGGCCATCTGCAGTCAGATTACTGTCTCACATGCCATCTTCCTGATGAAGCTTTCATAAAATGAATGCTTGTTTGAAAAAAATCTGGCTTCAACAGCTGGGGAGGGGAAAATATCAACAGTGTTATTGACAGAAGCTATATGAAAAACTTCCCAGCTCTAACCTGAAACCCAGCAGAGTTGATATTTCCCCATCTTGTGTAACCCAGGATACAACAGACTCCCAAAGCTCTCCGGAACACACCAGCAGGAGGAAATTTATTGACCACTTATCTCACCCTGTGATTTAATGATTCAGAATTTCAATTTCCCACCCCATTCAACCACTCCTCTCTTGGTTTCAGGGAGGGGACAAGAGATCAGTTCACCTTCCTGAGACGCCACCTCTATGGCCCTGGTGAGAAGTCTCCCTCTGCACTGACCCATCTTCTGGTAACCACCCAACCCATGTATCACTTGGGCCATCTCTAAAATCCTCATCTCCCACACTCAACTTAAACGAAGCACTGCCAAGGTCGAACGCTTAGCCTTGGCCTCATCTTTCCCTCCTGTCACTGCCAGCCCCACCACCCTTTGCAGTACAAACAAATCGCCCATTTCGCTTTTTACATTAGCCAACCTCTACACACTAGCGAAATGCCTACACTGGAGTTAACCTATGTACAAAATACCACCTGCACGCCTCTTTTTTTAACTTATCTGACAGATCTCATTGATTGGGGGAGAACAGAACATCCTTTGAAATAGCTCGGACCTGATGCTCAATAGTCAGCAGACTTAGTCAAGTCAAATATGAATTAAAGCAGCATGAATAGAACAACATACTACACCCCCAAAAAAAGGAAAATTCATATCTCTAGGTGTCAATGATGAAACGTCATTTCAAGCATGGTTTTTGGAATAAGACTACTCTAGGTTCGTAGCAATGTGTTGCAATATAGTTAGATGGCAACACGAGAGGCAGAATCTACAGCACATCACAGCCTGTGAGCAAAGGAAACGGGTACTTAACTACAGTATTTGCTCACCAATTAGAGGCAGTAACACTATTGTGAACTCAACAGATCACACTAACTTGCATTTTATTATGACAACATGCTCACCCACTGCTTTTTAAGTGGGAAAAGCATGCACAAGAACATCCATTTTGCCTCAACATAAGAACACTAAGAAATTTATTCCTTTCATACTTGTATAAACCTCTAACCCTCAGCATTATCTACTTAATTAAGGGGGGCTTATAAGAAAGATGGGGACAGACTTTTTAGTAGGGCCTGTTGCGATAGGGCAAGGGCTAACGGTTTTAAACTAAAAGAGGGTAGATTCAAATGAGGTATAAGGAAGAAATTTTTCACAATGAGGGTGGTGAAACACTGGCACAGGCTGCCCAGAGAGGTGGTAGATGCCCCATCCCTGGAAACATTCAAGGTCAGGTTGGACGGGGCTCTGAGCAACCTGCTCTGGTTGAAGATGTCCCTGCTCAAGGCAGGGGGGTTGGACCAGATGACCTTGAAATGTCCCTTCCAACCCAAACTATTCTACAATTCTATGATCTCCCTCAGTTGTGTTTCAAACAATCAGCTCTTGCAACCTGTGGCCCGCCTCTCCAGAAAAAAAAAATCAATGCTGAGCTGTCCCAGTTTTGTAACCCATCTGTTTCAGAAGATCTGGGACAAGCCTGAACTTTAGTTATCACCACTCGCTTGTCAATATGAGAGCTCACAGGCTACCAGGTCAGGCACAAAGAGAAAAAAGAGGATACCGAAGAAGAGAAATGGGATTACTGAGTTGGCAGTTCCTAGTTTAAATGAAAGAAATGAAATCAAAGGTTAAAAAAGGAAGCACCAACATGAAAGCCAAAACAACCAGGAGAAGGCAGCAATGCAGTGAGATCACAGATCATCCCACTGCACGAGGGTGAAAAGCTGACAGTTCCCTCGCTGTCTGGTAAGTGTCTGTCCAGAGGAGACTGCACCGGGGTGACATGCAAAACAGTGCTTCACCTACCTATCCCAAGCATACCTGTCCCAGTCCAGAACCATATGTATCATTCAACAAATAAGATCACTGCATGTTATTCAAGTTGTGCAAGGTCTTGGTCTCGCATCTCCATGTCCAGATGCCCAAATGAAAACAACATTCTGGTTTTGCAATCACAATCACAATGTAGGCAGCTGAACGTTGTGCCAGAACAACCCACAGCCCTCTGCAAGGCTGCCCTGTTACCCTGTTACAGTGCACTGCACAGCTCAGCCTGAAGAACTTGGATATTCACCGTTTCTGACAGTAACGATCAGATCTTGATGCTTAAAAAGCAGATCTGCACTGAAACAATGCAGCGCAGGAGAAACACAGGTTGTCTTTGTATCCAGCATACGCAAGAGGCACTTGAGACATTTAAGGACCTCCAGGTGTAAAAAGGAAACACACAAAAAAATGAAAGGAACAAAATAAATTCCTGACTCTACCCACTTCCAGCAGTCCTAGATGCCTCCTTTGGGGCAGGTGACAGTCCCAGGGGCTACATCTACATTATCTGTACTTGCAAGCTGACTTAAGTCTCCCATCAGCTGGGATACATCTGATAGCAGAGAGGCAGAAACCACCACCTCCTTCCCAGAGGGACAAAGGAGGTTTCCTCTAAAGTCCTCCTCCTCCTCCTGCACCTCTGAACAGGCCCCACATCTGCTTCACATACCTCTGGGTGCGGTACCCAAGCGCAAGGTACATACATTTGGAAGGCGAGGTACTCACATGCCATCAATATGTTACCTGAATCCCAAGAGAAATACTCGGGCTGTCACGCCTCCGAGGGACCCCTGATGTTCAAGGGCTCTTGGTACGGAACAGGGAGATCACAATTCTGTAGCACATGATATTACACATTGCAAAACTGAAGTCACAGTTACGTCTCGTTCCGCAGTTGGACAAAATCTCTACAAAGAGATGAGAAAGCTATCTTCTTGCCAACTGCATCACAGAGACAACAGGATCTCAAAAAAAGGAAAAGGAGTCCTGCTTTGGCTGCAAGCAGGTATCTTAGGGCAATTCACCTTAGTTGAATCAAGAAACGAGGATGCAGAAGGGTGAACACGGCAGACATTTGTAACCAAAAAGAGCTTATCAGAGATAATCTAGAGAGAAAAATAGAGAGCAGCTGCAAAAAAGAGTATTTTCTCAAGGGATTATAAAAGAGAGAGTTTGCTCAAACACAAATCAGAAGGGAAAGGACAGGGAGGGAGAAGGAGACACATTAGAAGGACAGGATAAGCCCTCAGTCAGGAGGCCAAGCTCCACACTCCCAGTGGAACTCTCCCATGCTCTCACTATCAGCATCTCAAAACCACCCCTAAACTGTGCTGGACCATTATCTGTAAAGTTCCAGATTTTTCTTCAAATTTCCTTTAAAGGATTTTTGTCTTCAGGAAAACAGAGTTGGACTTTCTCTCTACACGATTACATTTCAACTTCTCTTTCTGCAACCGTACGCTTTGCACATTGCCTTCCCACAGTGAGATGTCCTTCTGCTGCAAAACGGCACCTCTGCCTCAGTCCAGCCTAGTCCTTCCCCTCCTGCACCTGGCATCTCTCTACAGAATAGTTACACAACTAAGTCCCGCAGACTGCTATTTACATGATGTATGTAACACCTCATCTTCATGGCACGAGCAGATGCCACATTTCCCCAGTCACACTGGTGGGATTGCAGTTTTCAACCACAATATAATCTGCAAATACATTATTCTGGTTTTTTTCCAATCACTCTGTGAGAAATACAAGGAAAATTTCTTGGATACCAGCTTCAGTAAGACTCCTAGATCTGATATTACAACACCATAAGCTATTATGGTCCGTTTAACAATTTGCTTTTATTAAATTATCTTAAACATGAATGTCTCCAGCAATTCAGGCTGATCTGCCTTATTACACTTTTTATTATGGTCATGATTTGAATATTGAAATATTGTCCAATCGGAAAAAAAAGGATAGATCTATTGGGACAGGTACAGAGATTCCACAATGCTTATTAAAAAAAAAAAAACCAAACAAAAAACAGTGATACAAAAATTGCTTTTGTTTTGCACAGAAACAGCAAGAAGCACTCACCCAAAGCCATGCAAGCATGGAACCACGAACACTGGTCTGACTGCAAGCAGTACCAGACCACAACTTCATTTCTATCTGTCCACCTTCCACATTAACATTTTAGTATAGCAGCTGTTTTTGGTCTACACTTAAGTGGATGCCTTCTCTATCGCCAGCCACCGAGAGCTGCTACTTGGCTCACCTGAAGTAACATTTGCTCTCTTCCTCTTCTTGCCTGGATCACTTCCATTCTCAGCTGGGCTTTCTGATACCTGTGGGCCAGCAGCGCTGCCGAACTGCAGAGATTTGTTGGTGCTGGCAGGATCAAAGGACAGATGGTTTAAGTCTAAAAAAGAAGAATACACTCAGAGACTTTCTTTAAATTGGTTTGCGATGCTTCAGGATCACAGTACTAAGAGAAATGCCCAGTACCCAGGTACAAGCAGCCCTTCAGGCCCCCGGAGGAACTATTCCTCCTGTTTACTGTCCCCAGCTAGGCCTGATCTTAATGTTACACTGATACCAGTTTAAAATATTACTCACAAACATTAATCTCAACACCCACATAAATCAAACCATTTGATACTGTAAACCAGGGGTGCCTCTCCCCTGTGTTGTACAGTATTGCGTGTTTGGAAACTCAGAGGCCAGAATTTTTTTCTATTTCTTCCAATCCAGGAATACATTTTTAATAGTTACTTAAGTTTCACCCAATTTGTCACCAGTTGTGAATTCACCTGCAGTTATTTACTAGCAAAAAACAAGGCCCATCTTAGATGACCTTCAAAAACATAAGGTGCTATTGCAATTTTTATTCAAGGAGTCTGGCAAGCAGTTGCCCCGCTTCATAGTTGAGGAAGGGTGCTCTGCAACACACATCCCCGAAGAGGGGAGTTCACAGACCCAGCCAGCTGGACCAAAGTCCTCCTCAGCCAAGTGATGGATCTACTACCAGGGTCCAAACAAACTTTTTCAGCCTCAGGGCTCAAGTTCCCTCTCCCCTACCCTACAGCACAGGAACAGGTTTTCCTTTGCAGTCACCAACTTGTCCCCAATTCCCACTCCATCAGTCCTCAGCCACACCATCACCACCCACCCCACGTGCTGGGTGCAGGCTGACGAGTGCCACAGGAGATACTGGCAGTGCTTCCCTCCATATGCTCCTTTTAAGAACCACGGCACTCAAAGACAGAGCGCCTTGAGTCCTGTTGCTCAAAGGTTGTTATTGATAGAGCAGATCTACCGCCATTAGGTTTACTCAAGAACAAATTTAGATTGACCCATATAAATTAAGTAAATCTAAGGTAAAGATATAAAAGCAGAACAGTTAAGATGGTATGTACCATCAAGACCCCCTTTTGCCTGATAAGCACCCTGTATGTTGGTTTTAGACACAGCTGTCCATCTTTTTAGCAGCCATCATCCACCTTGTGAGCTGAGATACCCCAAGATCTTGGAGAACACCAACATAAGTCAGATTTTCCAGGAAGGATCCTGATGGAGACACCAAGGCCCATACAGACCCATGAAGACCCGAATTAGGTTTCAGAAACAGTGCAACTTTTTAAACATTCACCAACTATAAAGGACACTCCAAAATATCAAGTAACCAATAGTCTGTATATTACTCAAAAATTGCTTAGCTGATCACTCAGATAAAGGTTTTTTGTGTTTCCTGGAAGCTTTGAGTTTTTCCTCATTCACAAACATTCCCATCCCTACACAGGACAAGTTACTTCAGCGTCGAGCCCAAGTTTCACAAGAAATATCCAAGCCTGTGTTTACCACACAAGTAAAGAAAAAGCAACAGTTAAGAAGTACAAGTAAGGAGAATTACGTTGAAGCAGAACAAAAAAGCTGCTGGAAGTAAACGCTGGTTGGTTGGATGGCTTTCGCACTGCCCCCAAAACGCTCAAGCACTTAAGCGGCAGGGAGCTGAAGCCTGGATGCTCGTGCTCACGCAGCCGGGAGAGGCGAGGAGCGGTGCCAGAGCCGGCTGCATTTGAAGACCATCCACTGCACCGCACACAGGCTGCACACGCCAGGGCTCCCCGGTCCCCGCTGCCAGGATCCAGCATCAGCCTACAAGCCTCTGAAGCCTCATTGCTAATACTTGCGTTTTGACAGGTCACAATCTCCAGAAGCAAATCAAGAGAAGGCAGACAGACGCGCTGCAACATCTCGCCGTCTTGGTACAAAAGGTTTAGGACAAAAGACTCCTGTAACTACTTAGGCTGTCAGTCAGAAAAAAGTTGCAGGGGGAAAGAAATTGCCTAATGGACACGTCAGAAAAAAAGAAGTTTCAGAAAACCCATAAAGTGAAGCAGCAAGCAGAAGGAAGAATATCCAGTTGTAATGCTGACAGCATATGGTCCTGCCAGATTCCTACAACCTGGATGACTGTAGTCGTCAGGTGGTTTCTTCTCCTGAAACAGCTTCTTTGGAGTGTAATTCCCGACATTGCCCCACCTGGCTGACCAAAGCTGCAACTGTCTCCAGTGGCCTCTTCAGCATCCGTGAGAAGGTGTCTATATCCCCACCTTCTACACCCTAGGAGGCAAGGCTAATTAATGTGGGCCAAACCTCACTCCTGTCAAGGCACAGCACCGGGAGAGAAGCTCAGAGGAGAACCAGAACAGCTACCACGGGGAGCAGTAAACCTGGATTCTGGTCTCTGCTCCCATCTTCTCTCCTGTGAGCACCATGAGTACAGCTTCAGGCATCTGTAAGAGCTCTGAAGCCCAATGTTGTTTTCCAGCATCATCCTACTACAGCCAAATAGATGTTTAAATGATTACAGGATCTCCCTAGATGATCCTAGTCGCCCTATAATGAAAATCAAAAGATTTGTAGGAAAACCCAGTTATGGAGGAAAAAAAAATTGCAGAGGAAAAGAGCTTGCTGACATGGTAGTTGATACAGTGGAAGTGGGGAAAGGAGTAAGTTTTTTTGACACAAGAGGCATTTGAATGAGACAGCTTTAAAGGAATGGACAGTTTGGGTTTTAAAAAAAGACACATTTGAGAAAATACTGTTTGGAGCTTTTTCTAAGACCACAAGAGAGCATTTCTAAGGAGAAATAAAATAAAACTGGTATTACAGAAATGCAACGGTATGGCTCAACAAAAACAAGGCCAAACCTGTCCACTGCACCCGAGCTGGGGAGCAGAGGGAAGCAACCATGACAGTTTCAGGTCATCTCCCATTCAGTCACATGGGGGTCAAAAGGCCTTAATGGACAATTCACAAAACTGGGCAAGACTGGAGGTCTCGAGGGGATAGCATGAAACAGAGCAAAAAGGCAAACAGATCCTTAAACAACCAACCACTATATGAAGTGAGAAAAGCTAATTATGCATGTTTGAGCCAAAGAGGACTGGAAAAAAATTGCTTTGCAGACATTTCAGAGTAATTCTGTGCTAAACCATCTTTTAGATGATCACCCTCCACAGATGTGTAGTGGGCAAATTGTAGGTGATGGTCAATCAATCGCATTTACGTGCCAGCAGAACGCAGTCCCAACCATTCCTGCCTCTCTAAAATGGTCTGTTTCTGAAAACTACAGGTAACAAGAAAGAAGTACTTTGTAAACAATTCCAAACTACCAGAAGCTTCAAACATAAAGCTTCAAGCATACAATTAACCACAGCAAGTTTTAGAGAGGTATACTGCCCTTAATTGAGCACTGAGTTCATTATTCCACCTTCTGTCATATTCAGCACTTGCAGGGATGCAAGACTAAAGGGACATTAAAATATCCAGTTTGATTTATCTTTGTCTCGGCAAACTCACTCTGAACAGTCAATGGAAAAAAAAAAAAAAATCAAAACAAACTAACCAAACAGATCCTTTTTGAGGACCCATATGAAGTGACAAAAATAGCTACATTTCTGCTAAGGTATGCCTGTGCTCCTGGAGGGAGCAGGGTGCGGATGGGATCAGGAGAACTACAGGACTACCAAAGATTACAATTACGCTGTCTCAACACACTGACAGGCCGAGGCATTTGTACCAAACCTTTCTCTCGACACACTGCAGTGTCACGATTTCTATTCTAGAGGATTCCGCTTCCAAGAACTTGTTAATAAACACGGTTGCTGTGTACAGCTGTAAATAGACAAGAGAGTGGATACAGAGAGCCTGAAGGGGCTCATCTCTTAGCTACTGAAAGGTGAGAACGTAAGAAGCAGCCAAAAAAATACGTACTATCCGGCTGGCAACAACAATAGTCACGCTGGACTATGCAAGATGCCTACAATGCTGTTTCTTAAATACCCCAAAGTCAAAATATCACTGAGGTCATGAGGGCTCAGGAAAACAAATCTCGAATGCAGCAGGTTAAAAATAGGGAGAGGCTGTGTGCAGCAAAGAAACAGGGAGAACAGGAAAGGAGCAATTGTAAGATTTACCTCTATTATTATCCAGCTGATGGAAAAGGCAACATTGAACTTGAAAGCATGTTTTCCCACGCTTGGGTGTAGGGAAGGATGCGGACAAGCAGCGATCCAGCCGGACACCCACGCCTCCAGGCCTGAAATGGATAGATGCCCCTGCCCTGGCTGAAGACGACACGCCATACAGACACTCAGCACCAAGCTACACCTGAAAGCTAATGCACACCACTTGGGCGATTACTTTCTAACCCACTGAAGAGCAAAGGCAGCTACTTACTCCAATTATTTCCATCATCGGTTTGAGCTAGGATGCTTGATTATGCTCTGCGGTATAGGAGGAGCACTCCAATGTTGCATCTGCTCTGATGACTGTGCTGGGGAGGGAGGCAGCCATCTCCAGCAGAGGTGAGCTAACGAGTGAAAAACTACTTGCGTTCTTTGCAAAAACAATTTTATTGACGTATTTTGGAAAAAACAACAGATCCCTTAGCTACAGGACAAACACTGGGGTCTACAGGAAGCAAAGGAAGTTCTCACAGCTGCAGAGCCAGCACCCCTGCCAGTTAGGTCATGAGCCAAGCCGTAAGAAAGTGCCTGAATCAAGTGAAGGGCTCATGCCAGCCCAGAAGGGAGGCAGCCCTGCTCCCAGCTGCCCAACACACCCCATGCACCCACACCAGCCCTGGAGACCTCCTGTGACCTCATTCAGCTCACACCCCGGGCAGAAAATTAATGCAGCTGCTGGGAAGCAGATAATGTTCTGCTAGGATTAGTATATCTAAATTGCTCACAGAAGGCTCCAACCCTAACCTGACATATATAGGAAGGAGCAGAAACAGACGTACAAATGCTCTTAAGTCTTCAGCATCAGGTCCCATGACCCTGACTATCCACCACCTCGTCATCATGAATGAAGCACCGCATAGCTGCAAACCAGCAGGCAACTTGCTACAGACCAGCTGTGAGCCAGCAATGTCTCTCCTGCTTTCAGCATGCAGATTAACAAAAGATCACCTATAAAAGCAGGAGAAGAGACCACGGTGATGAGAACTGAACAGTAATTAATAAGTATTTGTTTCTCTCCTTGTCTTATATCATTTCTACCTGAAAACATCCAGACCTCAAGTGCTGCACTAAACACTGACCCAAAGGCAGCCACCTGAAGGGTAATTAAAAAAGAAAAGAAACGTACGTTCCTGGAATTCATCAAGCCCTGTGAAAAGCCCAGGAGGGCAGCTCAGTCATTGTCCTGGTTTCAGCTGGGACAGAGTTAATTTTCTTTCTAGCAGCTGGTATAGTGTTATGTTTTGGATTCAGTACGAGAAGAATGTTGATAACATACTGATGGTTTTGGTTGTTGCCAGGCAGTGTTTATACTAACTCAAGGTTTTTTCAGCTTCTCACGCCCAGCCAGCAAGAAGGCTGGAGGGGCACAAGAGGTTGAGTGCGGACACAGCTGGGGCAGCTGACCCAACTGACCAAAGGGATATTCCATACCATGTGATGTCATGCCCAGTATATAAACTGGATGGAGTCGGCTGAGGGAGGGTGGATCACTGCTCGGGAACTAACTGGGCATCGGTTGGCGAGTGGTGAGCAATTGCATTGTACATCACTTATTTTGCATATTCCAATTCTATTATTATTATTTTCTTCCTTTCTGTCCTATTAAGCTGCCTTTATCTCAACCCACGAGTTTTACTTCCTTCCCCTCCCCCCCACCCCCCGATTCTATCCCCCATCCCACTGGGTGCGGGGGAAGCAAGCGAGCAGCTGCGTGGTGCTTAGTTGCTGGCTGGGGTTAAACCATGACAGTCATTAAAAGCATTCCTGGGAAATTATCCTCCCAGTTATCTCCTGCACCAAAAGGTCAACCTGTTCATGACAGCTTGTTTAAACAGCTGGCAAGGAGCGAAGGGGAAGGGGAGGCTGTTGCAATTGCTAGTAAAACACTCTTGAATAGGCACAGGAACATGACTGCTGACTTCGTGACCGGACAGACACTGTCCCAATGCTCCCAGGGTCGTTCTCAAAGTAGGGTGATTAGCAGCAGCAGGCTAAGCCTGCAGCACAGTTTCTTCCAGTCATTAAGAAGAGGTGGAGTAAGGAAATCTCAAAGCAGCCGCTCAACCTCTCGCTTCTTGGCTGATCCTCACCTTAAGTTCCACTACTGCCCTAAGAACCTGTCAAATCTGCTCTGCAGCACAGGGGTGAGTTTGCAGTGCTAGCACCAACCTCTCGCAGCACACCAAATGCACACAGGAGCTGCTGTGCATGCCCAAGGACCAGCAGGATGAAGTTCATCACATGCAAGAGGATGAGGTGGATATGAGCGGCAACCCGACAAGGAACACAGAGACTTTAGTTCACCTTGTGTTACCTGCCAACATCCTGGGCTGAGCAGCAGGCCAGGAATCACTGGGTGCTCACCCATAAAGTTGACTTTTTTTAAGGAAGAGTCACAGCAGAAAAGGCTGCAGTGAAATAAGAGCCAGTTCTTCATTTAGACCTCTATATATCAAAGCATTCCCACAAGTTTTTAATCTGAAGTCACTTAATTCAAAGCCAGTCTTCCCTGCCAGCAAGAAAAGGCCTACTGCAGAGTTAAAACTGTTAGGCCATGTGATAAAAGCTCACCTGCACGCACACAAAGGAGCAGAGAGAAGCAGTGATGGGTGGGGGAGCCTGAATGACACCTGACTCAACTTCTCTGAGGCCCATCACAGGAGAGTCATCAGTCCCTTAAAGCCCATATCCACAAGCCCAGAGGAGCACAATAGCAGGTGGGAACCCAAATTACAGATGCAGAGGAAGGACACCTTGTCGGGGCCCCTCTCAGGGCTGCCTCAGAAGAGCCTCAGCCCCAGTATTCAGGCCTGAAACCCATCCAGATGAGTTAAAGCGAAAGCGCCTTTCAGACTTGTACACCAGATGGCTGTGCCATCGTTCAGAGGGACCTCAAGGGGGAGTCTCCGTAACCTTCGAGGCAGCTCTCCATCTTCATACTAAACAGAGGGAGCCTTGATAACCACCTTTTGAACAGCTAGTAGACTTGAAGTCTCATGTTCTAACACTACTTTAGAAGTTGATACCATTTTGGACATGCTCCACTGTGCTGCTCAAATACAGCCTTAAACCTTCAGATGAGAATGCCACTTTTAGGAGAGGGCTTCCTCCTCCAGCTCGGACATAGAGGCATCCTGACTCTAAACTGTGCCAAAGCTGGTGCTCTACTCCATAAAAATAAACAAGGCTATCCAAAAATAGGTAGCAGTCTGTAATGCATCTCATGCCCTGGTGAATTATTGGGACCTGTGTTTGTGACACTTCAAATTTCTCACCACAACGTCTCAGAGAGTCTCAACCTGCAACTTCAGCAGCTTTTCCCCACATGCAAGGGGATACCAAGGTCTCCAAGAAGAGGGTTGTTCTCACCACTCACACAGCTTTGAGGGCCTTGACTAAAACCATGTGCCCTGTCATACACTAAATTACATGATACCCGTGCTGGCGTTTCATCCCAGTGCTACAGCACTGGGTTTCGCTACGATTCTTCCTCCCTGCTCTCCTCAGAGAAGCTGGGGGAGGCCTTACATTTGGGGATTTTGTTGTTTCTAAACAAAGTGAATTGAGGAAACTATTTTCCTATTAGATTTTTGGGGGTCACACTTACCACTGAGAAGCTGTGGTGTCCAGACACAAAGTGTGTTCTGTCAGGGCCATGCTCTCCTGAACGCTGTAAGAAGTCATATAGGATCAACTCTGCAAGTTGGGCCAATGCTTCTAAGTTTTAAAATTTTGGATGAAAACAAAGACCCGCAGCTCTGGAGTTACATGGTTGTCTTCTGTTTTAGATGACATTTTGCAGGCCTACAAATCTCCAAGATCATCTAAACACTGACACCTTAAGCCAGCCACTGAAAACTTTTGCAAGCCACGACATGTTGTAGCGTACCTGCGTGTTTTCCTTGCAAAGAACACTACTGTCCCATATAGCTCTGAAGAACAATAAGAAATGGTTTGCTAGCATATGGACTGAGGCCAACTGCAAGCCTACGAAGCTGACTTTGAAGTTGCTACTTAATAGGCAGCAAATTTAAAGAATGCTAAACAGGCATAATACAATCACAGTGCACCATGCCAGGAACGTAACATGCTGCCGCAGACCATGCAAGCCATGGGCAAGAGTCCTGCTGAAAGCCCTTGCGAGCTGGAATTACAATAATCAAGTTATACCATCAAAAAGGGATGCACTCGTAAGGGCTGTGACATTGCCAGGAGAAATAAAAGAGCAACCTGAACGCATTGCACAGCTGGAGCTTTGGGAGCCGCATAGACATTGGAAAGACAGCTATTACAAGAATACAGCAAAACCAAAAGCAAGACTCTTACCCAACAGTCACAGAAGGGGATTCAACCAACAAGTGACGAAGTTGCAGCAGAGGATGGGGTCACCCTAAGCTCCCTTTAGAGGGGGGAGAACAGTAACCTGCACAGCCAACAGCTATCTGCACAGCCAAAGTTTAGAGTACAATTCTGCTCACCTAAGAACATTTCAAACCAACCTGCACTTGGTCACACGAACCACACCACTGCCAGTGGTGACAACTCTTCATTCACTACAGAGCAAGACACGACTGGCCAGCTCAGACATGCTACCTCGGGGAGAAATGAATCCCAGACCTACAGTCGGGCACCTCAGAACAGCAAAGCTGCTGAAGGACAGACCAGCTGTGATCATGACGTAGAGCTGATCAGCCACAGACTTCTACCTGCTGCGTCTTAATGACAGTAGGACATGACACTGCTAATACTGTTCCAACAGCTCACCAAGAAATGCAAAGCACAATCCACAGGCAAGAAATACACACAGAAAAAATGTCAAAGAACTACCCTTAATGTCATGTTCTTTGATAAAGAAGCAAAGCTGAACAGAGTGTTTTGGATCACACTGCAATGTCTTGCACTCCATCAGTTAACTTGTGTTCAGACTACTGGGAATGCCACCAGCAGGTCCAAAGCTATCTCAAATAAAGCAAAACTGCTCAGGACTTCCGATCAGAACAGATAGATGAGTGGGGACTCACTGGGAAACCCAACCATTCTCTCCACTAGAAGCAAATCACAGAATATTTCTCATTGGAGGAGATCTCTGGTGATCGCTTAGTCCAACCCCGCTACTCAAAGCAGCGTCAGCTGCTGCAGGTTGCTCTGTCCAGTTGGGTCATGAATATCTCCAAGGACAGAGACTCCACCACCTCTCTGGGCAACCCATTCTGGTGCTTGACCACCCCCACAGCAAGCAAAGCTTTTTCATGTTTAGTTTAATTTTCCTGTATTTTGATGTGTGCCCTTTGATGTTTCACCAGGCACCACTGAGAAGACTCTGACTTCATCTTCTTTAAGAGATAAGACTCCCTCTGCCCGCACCCTAAGCCTTCTCTTCTCCCAGTTAAACAATCCCAGCTCATTCAGACTCTCCTCGCTAACAGATACTCCAATCCCTTCATCACATTAATACCCTTCATTGGGCTCACTCCAGAACGTCCATGACTCTCTCATACTGGGGAGCCCAGAACTGGACACAGCACTCAGGTGTGACCCCACCAGCGCTGAGGGGAAGGATCCCTCAACCTGCTGCCAATGCTCAACTTAATGCAGCCTGGGATGCTGCTGACCTCCTTTGCCACAAGGGTACATTGTTGGTTCATATTCAACTTGATGTCAACCAGAACACTCAAGACCTTTTCCACAAAGCTGCTTTCCAGCAGTTAGTTCCCAGCATATACCAGTGCATGGGGTCATTCCTCCCCAACACGGGAGACTCATTATCAGAACTGCCTAAGGGTGACAGTAATAGAAGTTAAAGTTCAGTGGAGTGTCTTTCAGAGGAAGTTAGGTGAAGTCCAGTCTGAGATCAATGACTACCTAAAGGATGAGGATGCATTCAGCTCAGCATTACTTCAACAAATACATTTCTAACTACCAATATGCATTCACTACCTGTGAGAGATGTGGGCAAAACCCAGCAAAAGCATCATAAAGACAACCAGAGACACTCCTGGGAGAACAAACTGTGGACTTGCTCCAGCCACTTTATGGATAACCTACTTCCAAAAAAATTATTATTTATGGGCTCTCCATTAAATGTAATCAGATATGCTCTCTAACAGATGCAACACATGATCCCTAGACGTGAATGCAGCAACATTTCTTGTGCTGGTACAAATTCATGGTGTCAGATTAATGCTCAAAGGTGACCACACAGGGCGTGATTAAGGCACCAGTACCAGGAATCCAGATCCAGGTTCACTGTCTCATCAAGCCACAGCTTAGGTCATCCTATTTGAGAGGCCACACCAAGATCAGCAAAGAGGTCAGAGTTAAAACCCTTATTTTGTTCCCACTGGAGGATTTGGGTTTGTTTTCAACCTCAAGCCATGTAACAACAGTTGTGTCTTACAGAGCAATCCTAAAACAGCCACACCAATACAATGAGGGGACAAGAGCATGAACAAAACCAAAAACTACTATATTGCTCTCAGATTTCCAGAATAAGCAATTGACTTTCCTATAGCCTTTTTTCCAACTGATACCTCACAGGCCAATGATGCACTTTGAGGCAGTGCTGAGGCACCAAGGATTCCTTCCTGTGATTCCCTGCATTGGCAAGCAAGATTTAAAGAGCTAAAATGCAACTGCTTCAAATCAGGCTTTGTATATAAAAACATTACCATTACTGCATGAGGAAAGGAGGAAAGTTTGCACCCTTGCTGTGAAACTTCATTCCAATTTACAGCTTTTTTTCTTCCAAGCCAATTACTTCTCAACACAAGAACTGGTTTAGAGCTACTCTTCTGATTTGATACGCTCCTCCATAGTGCCTAAACATCTTCAAAAGGTAGAAATAGAACTTCCTTGGTTTTAAAGCTAACCCTCTGCATTTACAACTTCATTATGGCATGCAGAGCACATGGAAGTACTCTGGAAGAGAAGCCCGCTACTGTCCTTATACAGCCTCAGACTAGAATTCCACAAGTCAGAAATATTCAGAAGTTACAGAAAATGGAAGTTGATGAGATCATGAACTGCAACATATTTTTCTTTGCAGGCATGGGCTGGAAACTGAGTAGCTCTTTCACAAGCCATAAGCAAAAATGAATGTATTTTCCGGGTAGCGTTGTCTAAAAACAGTGCTAGAAAGGATGCAGTTACTCTTAGTCCCACTCACACGAGAGATCCTGGTAGCTCCTCCAGCAAGGACTTTCAGGATCCCAAGACCTACTTCCACAGGCATTTTGCCCTGTTTTGCTCCAGGCTCTGCGAGCAGAGAAAGCCAGGAGCTACTGCTGATGGTCGCTGAGTCACCTTCACCTATAGAAACTATAATTTACTTAATAACACAGGTCCGGACCCCTGCGAGGGTGGTTATGGTGAGCAGTAAAAGTCCCTGTGCACAGCTGCCTGTCCCAAGAGCCTGCCGAGAGCCAGGAACAAGGTACTTGGCAGCCACCAGCTGGAAGGCTCTGGGTGGAAGCACCCACACGACTCGGAGCAGGCAGCCTTGTCCTTGCCTGTGGGTCTCCAGGGCCCCCCAAGACAGGACGAGCTACCATACACAGGCACGTTATGGCACACTCAATATGGAGAAGCAAAACGTCTTGGGAAAGCTTTGTTATCACTTCCCCAAGATGGAGAAAAAGTAAATGCCCCATGAAAGAAAAGGGTAGTATTGAAAAGCAGGCAATGGAAGCAGCAAAAAAAGCAGGAATCTTGCTTGCCGCTCTCTTGCAGGATGGAGTTTGCTCCAAGAATTAAACCAAGCCAGAGAGAAGACTTCCAATGCACTTTAGAGTAAGAAACCCCTCATTATGTCAGATTTTCCACCCTACAACTAGTAAATGCCACGGACAACAGCCACCTTCAGAACCAATTGCCTCTCTCCTATCATTTCAGCGTGCTGCCATTCAGCTTGAGCTCCAACCACATCCCACCAAATACAAAGAACATGCACAGAAGAGAGCTGAAGCGCAGAGGAACTTCTCTCCTGGGCGCAGGGCAGGATAAAATCTGACAGAATCAGACAGTCCCGACTGTGAGGCCCGAGCCCAAGCACTTTTCCTTCGCGACAACCTTAACGAAGCACCCTTGGCTACTTTGAGCAGGCCTGCTCAGGAAGGAAGGGACCACCAGCACCGGAGCAAGCCTCGGGGTTTTACTCAGTTTTACTGAGGCTCTGTAGCAAGCCAGCCAGGAAAGGCAGAAATGAGCAGATTTCCACATTTGCAGTGCAGCGCTATGCAGAAGGTAAGGGGTGGGAGAAGGAGAAAAATTAGTTTTTTCAGCAAGGGTCAAACTGGTGTCAGCATTTCTAGAGCGCCATACACGGCATGGGCGTAAGCGTGCCCTTCAGCTCCAAGCACAGGCAGTATGTAGTTCCAGGGATTTTCAGAAGAGTGAATTTTTAGGAGCAAGATATCAGGAGCTACCATAGTGCAGTGACCAAAAATTTAAAAATAAAAAAGTAAAATAAATAAATAAATAAATAAATAAACCAACTTGGACTAGAAGATTCCTCACAAGAAAAATGGATCAGGGGAAAAAAAAGTGAAGATGTTTAAAGATGAGCAGAAAATGACTATCAGCAAGTCCTCTCACACAGCAGCAGCAGGTTGCTGTAGGTGGTCTCCACTGCTGGAAATAGATGCTGAGTTGTGTCTCATGGGAGGACACGCAGCAGCTTCCCGCTGTCCTAAATAGCATTAGCAATGCACAGCCCCGCCTATCCCTTTGGGTAGGTATTGATTCGGGTCTCTGCTGATGCTATATATGGCTGTAGCTTTCACAGCACACGTTTAGAAAGGGCCTGGGTAGAGATAGGAAAGATCTCAATGTTCCAGGCATAAATCAAGGGAAGTATCTACTCTCACCGGGTCCCGTGCCAGACCCTGGACAGGACTTCATTTTCCAACCACTAGTTCCTGCTAACAGAGCTTGGCCATTTGCCTTAATGACCAGAAAAAAAAAAAAAAAAAAAATCAGAAATAGTCAACAACATGAACTGAGAAGCACTGTTTTACAAATCACTCCTATTATCAAGACCTGAACATGCTGACAACACTTCTACCCAAAATGCGGGTTTGTGCTGCTCACTGTGCAAGGCTCCTACGACTGTATAGGAAAACAGCACCCCAACAGGGCTTCCACTTCAAGATTTTTGCAAAATCTTCCCTGCTGGGTTTACTAACGTTCAATCAAATGACAACAGGAGCTCTGACCGCAAGCCTAGCACCTCTTTAGAGACACGCAAACCAGCTCACCCGGAGCCGGACAAGGGAACTGCACAGTCTGACAGGAACCTCACACTGCTGCCAGTCAGACACTCAATTTCCTTGGCATCCAACTAGTTAATGAGAAGCAGGTACATAAATCTCTGCCCCGTAACTCAAAGACAAAAAAAAAAACTCGTAACGGGTACTCTGATGCTTTCACATACCTAAAAGCATTTTATTGATACACTTAAAAAGCGCATGTAGATTATGCCCACTCATCAAACTTCTCTCATAACCAGCATCAAGAGGAACTTAAGAAATGGGCTGACACAGGCTTTACTATAAATATGGATTTACCTTTTGCCAACATTGGCAGATATATGAAATAAGTATTGCTCAGCCTGAACAGGGGTCCCTTTTCTTTTTTGCATGTTTAGAAATGCAATTTAGAAATAAACTGGATTTCAGGATACAATCTGCCATCTGATTACATAGTACTTGTCTTGAGCTCTAAAGAAATGCCCTTTAGAAGAAACCGAAGTACATAGCATCTGCAGTAATCAATTAGAAAACACAGAGGAAAGAAAACAGCAAGGAAGGGAAAAGAGAGAAGACACCGAGACTTCGAAGTTACATTTTGATACCAACCATTTGCTTTCCAAGACTAGTTCCCAGGTTCAAAAACTACTGTTGGGCTTGTGCACTCTTTTCTACTGTACTCCCAGCTTAAGTGTCATGGTTAGAGCTTTATAATCATCAGTTTCATCCAGAAGCTGTGTAGGCACACTGATGAGACCAGCAGACTTTTGACAGTTACCTCTGTCAATGCCATATAATCCTATACGCTAACAACGAGACGTTACCAGAGAAGCGCACTTTCAAGAAAAACACATAAAACCCATACTTTACCTGCATACTGCACGAGAAACATGGCAAGGTGCTGATCGTATTTCAGTATTTCAGCCAGTTCTCCTGCCGCTCCCAGCTTGTTTATTTGTTTAAAAGAGAGTCCGGGGTTGAGCTCCCACGGTCAGCGCAGCTCCACGCAAGCCTCCGAACTCAAAAGGAAAGTTGGGTCCTAATGACAGTAAAACTACTACTGCGCTGCCCCGTGGGCGGGCAGCAACAACCCAGGCATCGAGAGCACAGGTTGGGACTGAAGCTGGCAAACAGCGGCTGCAGGTGTCACCATCAGTCTCCAGTGACTGACACCGATAGGCGGATTCTGGGATGCAGGGGACGGAGGTGGATGAGCAGGTGGAGAAGTGATTAGCAGCAAGTACGTCTGAATTTGCAAGGGATTTCATACATCAATGCTTTTAAGCGCTGGCATGCAGTTAAATAAGCCCTGTTTGCATGCCCGAGATTAGTGGCCTTTGCACTGAAAGATTAAGTTCTGGTAATCCTTGATGGTAAGAGGCACACTGCTCACTTTCCTTGATTCTGGTGTACTCAAAAGAAATACTAACTTCAGACAAGCTAATTATTCTAGCAAGGCACTGTTAAAAAAAAAAAAAAAAAGAGATACAAAGAATCCCTTTTTTCTTTGACCCTGAAAACGCAGCGTTCAGTAACACCAAAGGGCTATCTGCAGCGTTTTCAAGAGAATGGCATATTTTCACAAAAATATATCCACAGACTGCAAAAACATGGAGACTTGATCAAGTCACATATGAGCTGTGCCGTTTGCTTACTATTGTAACCCAAAACAAAGGAAAAAATTCCTTACCAGCATGTGCATGCACACACGTGTGTACGCCAGCACAGACCCAGACACTCAACCCTCGTTGCTTCCCTACGGGCAATCCTCAGCAGTTCTCACCAACCGCTCCAGCCACCACGCCAAATTACTAAATATTCCACGGAGCGTTCTTAGGATGCTGGCATGGCTCTGTCAAACCACCTTGCCTCTCAACACAACGTCTGGAAATTGTTTTGTGCTAACACTGGGATTTATGGGGGGCAAGCAGCTCACCCTCCGTTGCATGGGGCGCAGAGCAGGCGGCTCCAGGCTCAGAGGCGACATGCCCGACCCCAGGCAGCTCATCGGTCACATCCCTCCCCATCCTGCCAACCTCACTCACAGCACGCCCGGAGACCAATACCTGCCACTTCGTAACAAATGCTCAAAAGCTCACATTTTCAGAAGTGTATTTTTGAAAGGCTAGGAGAAGAAACCTGTCAGGCTAACTGCACAGACCTACTGGGGAAGAAAAGGGAAGAAGGAAAAAAAAGAGAAAAGAGGGAAGTCCCAAAGAAATCTCTGCCAGAGCCAGCAATCAGGATCATCGGAAAATCCTAGTGCAAAAACCTGGACCGAGGGGCGAGTGCTGCTCGCCAGGTGAGAGCCTTGCAGAGGCGCAGCACCAGCGCACGGACCTGAACGGCTTCATCTTGGCCAAGAGCAGAGCAGCTAGATGCAGTGGGAAGGCGGCGCTTTGGGACGGACACGTTGGCACTGGAAGAATGCCAGCAGAAAAGTTGGGGATTAGGGGAGAAATCTCACACCATCTTTGGAAGGTGCACAGAATGCCTCTCTAGCAACACCTTATCTTTGAAATTACTCGGAGATGATTGAACTTCAGCCCTTCTATGAGCTCAAGTCACCCGTACCAAAAACATGACCTTAAACTAAGAAACCTGACCTTACAGTGGCTCAGACAGAGCTTTCAACAACTTAACGCAGGGGGCTTTTAAATTAGGTCTTACAAAATCCCTCAAACAAAACATTAAGAAACAGAAAAACCAACCAGTCAGCTTCCAGAGCAGGAGACAGGTGAAAGGCTGGAGTAAGAAGGAATGCAAGTTTGCTGGACGAACTCCTACCCCAGGTTGCCTTAGCATTTTATCCATCGTCTCACAGCTCTGCTGCAATGTTCTGCAGGCCGGAAAAATACGGTGTCTAATTATTGTAGCTGTGCAAATGAAGTACAGGGGAGCTAGAAAGTATGTGGACTAATGAGTAACCTATCCAAGGACTAACATGTTTGTGTAACATGTTAAGTGTGTGTGGCACTAAAGAACAAAAGCATTTTTACACAGCATGATCTGAATATACGCTGCTGTTAACACACACACGACCAAAATAATTAAGACAGGAAGAAACACACAAAGAAGCTTAAGGAACCAAATAAACGTGTGCATGCACATACCTATGAATCATAGCCAGAGGATCTTTACGGAGCGGGGCTGTGGGAGAGTTACAGCCCACTGGTAGCTGTGGTTACTGGTATGAGCGTGCCCGGACCTCACAGTGCTTCCTACGTACGATCTGGCCGCAGCAGAGCGGATCCAGTGCAAGCTGAGTTACACGGCTGGGCATGGCTGAGCCCGCCCGGCCTTCAGAAGAGAGAGACCACAAGAGCGACACCCCCCAGTTACACCCAGCAGGCGAGAAGCTGCTGCCACCTTCGCACCACCACCCCCCCTTCAGTCAGTTCAATGATTTCTTTGAACGCAACTCATTTCTCCCTCCCTCTCGTGCTACCTTGTGACATTTTAATTACCGTTGAACCCAAAGGACAGCCCGGAGACTTCCCACCCAGAACAGACCTTACAGAACAGCTTCTCCGCCACCCAATCGGCCACCACAGCACTCGCGCTGGCACCACCAGCACCAGGTCTCCCGAGGTTCCGCAGACTCCCACACGGTCTCTCTCAGATGCGCTACGAGCCGACCGAGCAGGGGGCCAACTCCTCAACCGCCGTCTCTGGACCCCGGCCCCCCCACAAGCCCGGCGCGGCCAGGAAGGAAAGCTGGATCGGCCCAGCGAGGCCCGCGGCCGGCCGGCGAACCGGACGACGCTGCGGCCCAGAGAGACGACGGGAGAGACGAGAAAGCCCCGGGCGGAGGCCGGGACCCGCTGCCGTCCCCCCGCTCCACAGACGGGGGGACCCTGCAGCAGAGACCCCCAGAAACCGAGCGGCGCGCCGGCCCCGCCGCCGCCCCGGCCCGCTGAAGCGCTCCAAGACCCGACGCGTCAGCCCCACGGCCTCACCCGGCGGGCAGCCCCGGGCCGCGGGCGCAGCGAGAAGGCTGGGTCGGGTCGGGTCGGGTCGGGCC